>JAHBCN010012648.1:0-26229 GCA_019359885.1 Listronotus oregonensis
CCTCCGTAATCAGAAAATATTTCTATTTATGAATAAATTTAAAAGGGGTGTTTTTTAAAAAATTTATTTATTTTTTATGGTTTTTAGAATTAAAAAAACCAAAAGGTGTTTTTTTAACTTTTGCCTGTGCTCGAAACTACCAATTTTAGGTTTTAAGTTACTACATTATTAGAACTTTTTTTTAAGAGGAATTTAATTTAAGAAAAACTTTTTTTTTTCTGAGATATTTCCCCAAAATTTTATTTTCATACGGACCCATTTTGGGATTTTTAATTTTTTAAAAAGAGCCTTCAAAAGCTTTTCATTGATTATCACAAGTCTAGGTTTTCAGATTGCTTAAGCTCTAAAAAGATAATTTTTTTTATTTGATATAGGTTAGACTAGACTGCAAAGGCCCCCCCTTTCAAAAAACAAAATACGCATCCGGAGCGGCATCAACCAACCGTAGACATTTATATTTCTTAGTGATAACTTGTTACTCCATGGATTTTTGGGAAAAGGGGAAATTAAACTTAAAAAAAAAAGGATGTTTTTGAAAATTAATCTTCCTAATATTATTAAACTTAATAATTAAACACAACTGTAAAACAAAAATGTATCAGAAAAAGAAAAAAATAATTAAATGTTTTTTCCTTCATTTTCCACAGTTTTTTGTTGCGGGTTACTCGGCGTAACGTGTTTCGGTTGGGGGAGAAAAACACATCCCGTACCCTGTTTTGTTCCAGCCTAGTTTCGGCGGAGAAAACTCACCCCTTTTTTTTTTGGTGTCCCCTGGGAAAATCGGGGGTGTGTCCCCGTAATCTAGCTGGCCAAGAAATTGGCCCTTAAGAAATTATGTTGTCATTAAAGGTATTTCAAGGCCCTCCCCCTTTCCCTTTACTGTAGCTGGACTCCGTCTTGCTGGAACCACAAATTATTCATTTATTTGGGGAAATTTATTTTTAATGGCCGGTAAAATCTGTTTTTGCAGGGTAGCAAAACCATCTTCATTCAAGTTTCTTAAAAAAAAATGGCCCAAAAAGGGGTTTCAAAAAAAAAAAAAAATGTTTTACTAATTGTGAGAAAAAATTAAAGGGCATTTTAAAAACCTAGATGCCACCCAGACATTGCCAAACCTTTTTTTGGGGCGTCCTTCTTCAAAAATTTTTGGATTTTTGTATCCCAGCAGTGATAATTTTCCATTAAAAATTCCCCAACAACCGGGGGTTTGTCTGTCCAGAGAACCTTGGTTTGGAATTTTTCAATTTAAAAAACTTAAAAGGTGATTCGTCTATTGAAATCATTCCCCAACCCCCGGACAATAGTGGTTTGTATGGAGGCGGTTTTTTTTTAAAACCCGATGCACAGATGACTAGGAATTTTGTCTGTTCTTCCACTTTCTAACCGATGTTGGGGGATCATCTCTAACGTTTTCCATTATAATCGCCTCTTTGCTTCTTATTTTTTTATTTTTTGGGGTTCGTTTTAAAAAGACCCAAGGTCAAGTTCTAACTAGGAATCAAAAATTTCCCTTTTTTTTTTAAATTTTTTTATAATTCCCTTTTGTATTGCTGTTAGATTTAAAATAAATTTCTAGCATATCCACCTTTTCATCATTGAAAAATTAAGAGCCATTTTTAATACTTAAAATAATCAAAACTTGAATTTTTGTTGAAGGCGTTTCTAAACGAGAAATAAGATGCCCAAATTTTGACATTTACATTATTTAAATTATAAGATGCGTATCATTTGTTTTTTATGGAACGGGGCGGTCATTAAGCAGTCTAGTCTAAGCCTATTATCAAATAAACAAAAATTATCGTTTTTAGAGCTTAAGCAATCTGAAAACCTAGACTTGTTACACATGAATGAAAAGCTCTTGAAGAGCTCTTTTCAAAAATATAAAAAAAGTTTGGGTAAATATCTCAAAAACAAAAAAGTTAGAAAAATATTTTTACTTAAATTAAATTCTTTTAAAAAAAAAGTGTTTTAATAATGTAGTAATCTTAAAACCGTAAAATTGGTAGTTTACGAGCTACAGGCAAAAGTTAAAAATGCACCATTTTGGTTTTTCTTAATTATCTCAAAAACCATAAAAGATAAATAAAAACCAAAAGCAGATTTAATTTTGCAATTAAATTGTCTAAAACTTTCCTAATTTAACCACACTGTAGCTCTAATGGTCCCGAGTTACCAATACATGTAGGTAATTTGGGACACACTCTATGTCAAAAAATTTTTTGGTTTTTCTCCACGTATAATCAGAAAAACTTGGGTACTAACCATACATTTGGTTTTTAATTTTTCCCCGATATATTTAAAAAAAGTTACAAGGAATCAAAATGTTATCAAGCAAAATTGAACACACGGTACATTTTTCCAAATCATAAACTAACAGTTAATGAAGCAATATTTTGCACATTTCCCTTTTTTGCAAAACATTACAGGAAAATATGATGTTGCATTCGATTCGCGCCAAAATTATCGTAAACCTTTGCCGTTTTTGTCCAATCATTTTGATGTCCTGCAGGCATTTCGGCTTGGCGAATGTTTTCTATTAGCCTGTCGCTAAACATATACTGTGGGTTTTTTATTTTTGGGTATATTAAGAATTTATTTTTCTTTTAATACCCTTGTAAATTTTTATAGTGTTTGTGATAATGGTTGGAGTAGATGAGCAAGAGGAAGTGTAATGTAATACAGTGTGTCCCAAAGGTCACAGAATTCCAATTATCTTATGAATTTTGGAACTTAGGGAAAAATTCTGAGTTTGCTGGAATTACAGCCGACGCACAATGATAATTTTGGTGCATTTTAGGGACAAAACCTCAAACGTCACATATTTTTCATCGCATACATCTACATTTTTTTAATGCTGGTAATAAATTGTAATTTAAAAATGTACTGCTAAAAATTTAATCTTGCAAACAATTTAAAGATAGTAAAAAAATGTTTTTTTTTTTAAGAACCAAAAGATACAGATTTTGCAAGTTTTATAGCAAAATTTAATTTATTTTTATTTAAATCCTGAGTTAAAAATATTAAAATATTGCCAGCAATGATTTCTGCCCCTTTTTTGCGAAATGTCGGATAAACTTCCTCTGTTGCCGTTACCGCTCGCCATTTAATGTTACGGTTTCAGTTTTAATTTGAGATTGTGCAGTTTAGCACCACTTCAGCACGCGCGGTCTATGCGTCTGAATTCATTTTAATAAGATTAAGGCAAATACTTGTTAACAATATTATAATAATTAAATAATAATTTACACAAACATGAACAAAAAAAAAAGCAACATACAATACTAGATAGACAGTAGGGTTATAAAAAAATCATTATTACAAACAGCTATTAAACCTCGTTATAACATCCTAAAATGTATTTGACTTTAAGATTAAAGATAAATAAAAAGCTGTTGTTTGATTTGTAAACTGCGAATGTTAAATGGCGAACGGAATCATCAAGCAGCTTAAAACTTCTCGATTATAAAAACGACTAAAAACACTTTTAAACATTAAAAACAAATATTTTAACCAAATACCAGAGACATTTACTTATAAGTATAACTACAATACCACTTGGATGTAGCAGTTAAAAATATATTGGAAAAACACAGATTTTAGGAATATAATATTTAAAAATGTCAAAAATGTAGATAAATACAACATTCGCTTTTTTATAATAGACGGAGAGGTAGTTCATAAATCATAATAATATTGGTTAAAAATATTACCACGCAGAGAAATATCTAGATTTAATTTTTCTAGGTGAAAACAGTGCGTCGGCCTAAAAAAGTTATGAGCAGATTTAATCTCATGATTTTTTAGTCGGATGCACGTTTTTACCTAGAAAAATTAAATCTAAATATTTCTTTGCATAGCAATATTGTTTACCGATATTGTTATGATTTATGTTCATGCAGAGAAATGGTTTTAATTTTTTGAAAAAAAAAATGAAGTGATTAACTTTGCCTATAAATGATTGGAGATTTTAAAAATATTTTTTTTTTTAAGAGAAATCAGTGACGTACCATCAATATCTGCCAAAATAGGCGGGTCAAATTCCGTACGAACGCCACTGGTGGAAACTTTAAAAAATGTAGTATACCAAAAAATACCTCATGATACATAGTACATGTATGCCAAATTATAATAATATATTTAAAGTGGTATTATTGATAATAATAAATGATTTATTTTCGAAAATTTTACCATCCTGTATCTCAAAACTTAGGACGTTGAGGACATACGTTCATATGAAATTTTCTTTAATAAATGAACCAAAAAATTGCCCCCTTAAATATTGACATTTAATTAAAAAACACCCTGTATAAAGTAAGCGCTCGGGATAATTTGACCCCCTTTTACTGCCCTCGGTATTCACCTAGCTGTCAGCCCTTTTGGATTAAGACACTTTAGGGGTTCAACTTTAAGTAGTCAAAATGGCTGACATATTATCGATGACGATTTTTTACCTGAATTTTTACCCTCTTTACCCTTATCCGCCGCCCCTTTTGTATCCACCTAGCTGTGAGCCCCTTGGGATTTCAGCTAAGGGGGTTAAGACTTTCACCTGAGAAAATTTTGAAGCATATTTTCGATGACGTTTTTTTTCCCAAAAATTTTGCACTTTTACCCCTTGTTGCTACCCCCTGTATTCAATAGGTTGTTAGCCTGTGCGGGAACATAATTAACAATCCTAAATGAACATGTTTTACGGGAGAAACTCCATATTACTGATGCGATGATTTTTCGGCTCCAGCTCTTAGACCATAAAAATGTTGCTTTGTATTTTAAAATGAGAAAACATTTGCTTTAGTTTTATAAAAATACCTGAAAAACAAATGGACCAATTTATAATATTGATTTACAAGTATAAAGGTTCATTAAGGAAAAAAAAGGGTAAAGAAAACTACAATCCAGAAGACAAATAAAAAAAAATTGCGCCATTCTAAACCACTTAAAACTGTAAATGCACTTCTTTTAAAACTATCATTCGTTCTTGATAATAAGCAGAGTAATATTGCGTAAACGTATATAAAGTAAGAATGTTGTTTAAACAGCTCTTGTGCGCAAAAGAATATTGGAAAGTAAATAAAATGCATTAGAAAAAGGTTTTCTAAATATTTTTAACATGAACCTATTAAATCATATTTGGCTTATTTAGTTTGCCAGGGACGAACTAGCTCTGACACAATAATAGCAATTTTTTAACACCCTTGTATGCTCAACAATATTTAGATAGCTATCACCTTAAAATAAAAAAAAGGTATTCTTGATTGACATCGATAAAATCAACTGTTTACGAGAAATATAATATTATCGGCCGAGTGATGATCCCGTTGTTAAATTTAGCAATGGACTTAGCAATTGTTAGAAGTTAACAACGGTTTAGAATGTTTAACAAAATGTCAGATTTTGACAGGTTGCCCACTAAAATCATTGAATAACACTGACAATGACGTTTTGTTAAACATTCTAAACTGTTGTTAACTTTTAACAATTGCTAAGTACATTGCTAAATTTAAAAACGCGATCATCACTTGGCCGTATGATTGGTAAAGTTTTTTACATTATACAGGGTGCTTCCTAATTGAATGTCAATATTTAAGAAGGCGATTTTTGGGGCCATTTCAAGAAGAAAACTTCATATGAACGTATGTCCTCAACGTCTTAACTTTTGAGATACAGGGTGGTAAAATTTTCAAAAATAAATCATTTATTATTAATATCTGTAATACCACCTTAGATATTTTAATGAAATTTGGCATACATATACTATGGCATTTCGACAACCACTAAATCAAAACGGTTAATGTAGGTATGTGCATAAAGCTAATCGAAGAAGCTTTAAAACAAGCTGCAACTTGACCCCACTTTCCAAAGGTGAAATTTGCCCTGGCCAAAGGTTTGCGGATGCTTCTGCAGGATATGCTTAAAAATTTTCCCCTCAAAAAAAAGCATACGGATCCTAGCCCTTTAAAAAAAATGTATTTAAATAGGACTTTTTTGTATAGCCTTCCTGTATAATAATATACATTATTATATTAATATCCGTTTTATAGGAACTTGAATATAAATTTTATATCTGCATTCTTCTATTATTTATCAATCATTCAGCGCTGCAGTTACCTGCAATAATCTAAGATCTGCAAAATCGACACAATCATAAAATATATCGTATTGTTCGCGAATAGCAGGTGCATTGCTGGAGCACATCTATTAAAATGAAAAGGAAAAGAATATTAAGTGCGCTTGGATTGTCTACCGAGAATATTTTTATATAGTAAAACTTCTGTTGTGTGTCGGAGATGTGGAGTATTAATATTATTGACATAAAGGATAAGAAAGGTTTTCATAAAAGAATATATTAAAACTGCAGGTTTATTCTAGTATATGATTTATATGAAGTTAAGAAGTAATACAAAATTAATCGATAGTTAAGGGCAAGTGGAATAAATTCTTAGTTTAGACATTATTATTTTTTTTACACCCTAGACCCAGATTCCTTTTAAACACACTGGTTTTAATACATTCAAGTCATTTTTTATCATGCCTTTTATGTGCTATTTGCCCTTTTAAATATTTATTTTCCTACTGTGTGCGGAAAATAAAGTAGAACATTTTATGATAAACATATGACACAAAGTAGGTCCTTAAAAGTAACTTAAGTTTTTTCGGTACGTAGCGACAAATATTTTAGAAAATATTGATTTTTTTCTAGATTTTTTGAAAACGTGCTTATTAATTTTAGTATTTATTAAACCTGGTCAGATACTACTAAGTGACGTTATTTTGGGTTTAGGGTTATCAGCTTAAAAATGACTGTAAATATTTTTTCTGATTTTTTATATCAACAATCTTATAAAAACTCAAATATTTTAATTTAAACTAAATGTATTTAAAATGTTTTTTACCTTTTTATTATCTTTTGTTGTATAAGCTGCTTCTAAATAATAAAATAGTAATTAAATCCTAAGAGTAATTAAAAACAGCTTAAAGAAAAAAAAAACGCCACTTAAGCAAAAGTGCAAAATAACCACAACTTTAGAATCCCTATTTACACTTTTTTAAAGAATTTTTTTCTTTATTTAATATTGTTGCTATTCAAAAAGCATTGCAATTAATACAGAGGTAAAATTGCCACGAGCTTCTCTAGAAATAAATATTTTTGATTTATAAGACTCTAGTGATTCCAGTTTTTTTTGCATTTTTTGTTATCCAATTACTGAATAAAAATAACTGGTTTATCTTGCTTATATAACCTATAAAAAAATATTAATCTATGCAAAAAAAAGAGGCCATGTTCCTACCCAAAAATCTCGGCCTCCTAAAATTACACCAATTCCTGTTCCACTCTTTTTTACCTTCGTAAGTTTTTTACTAATTCTCCCTTAATAAAAATTGTTTTTTTTATTAAAACATACAATTTTTTATAACTGAACATAGATGGGTAAAAAACTTGCCAACTTAAAAAAGAGTAGAGCAAAATTGTGTACAGAACTTGGTTTAATTTTAGATCCTAGTATCTTTAAAAGGTGATTTTTGGATGGGAACCTTGTCTCTTATTCTATATAAATGATTTTGGTGAAATCTTTTTTTAAGTTAAATAAATAAAGAAAAATGGGGCAGAGGGATCCCATGCCTTCTTTTTCTCAGTATGCTTAAACCTAACCTTTAGACTAAATATGAAGTACGTAAAATGCTCATGTCCCTTAAATCACTCCTGGTTTAGGGTTTGATAAATAAAATGTAACAATTTTCTTTGTTTTGTGAATAAATCCTGCCTGCGGTTTTAATTTTCAGATAATTGTGGCCTTCAAAACTCAGATTCCCGCCCCTGATTTGGTGTTCCTATTAAAAATGTGCAGTTTCTAGAATTTTTCCTTTGCATTCTAAAACCAACTTACATACTAAATTGTAAGTTTTTACTTTCTCGGAAAGTACCTTATAATTTTGAAGACTAAATAAGAACTTTATGTTGAACGATAACGAAGTTATGAAAGGGAAAAAGTGTGTTTTATTAAGTATAAATGTCAAATCTTATACAAACTTTCATTCTTCCCTTTAACCTCCAGGGGGCCTGCTCCGGGCTGACATCTGTTGGTACACCGACGGCTCCAAAACCAAGGACGGTGTTGGAGCTGGAATATATGGACAGAAGCCGAGGGCCGAGTTTTCCTTCAGCCTGGGCACTCTTGCAACCATATTTCAAGCGGAGGTATTTGCTATTGAGATGTGTGCTAGATCGCTGGTTGATCCGCACTGCTTACGTAAGACAGTTAAAATATTCTCCCATAGTCAAGCCGCCCTTAAGGCTCTTGAATCCAGCCGGTGCAATTCAAAAACCGTCTGGAATTGCAAGGATGCGCTGACCAAACTGGGTCAAAACAACAAGGTTACATTACTGTGGATACCTGGACACACCGGCTTAGAGGGTAATGAATCCGTAGACCTCCTTGCCAAAAGGGGGGCGGAAACAAAATTCACAGGGCCGGAACCGATCATCGATATATCTTATAGAATAGTCAAGCAGTTCATACCAGCTTGGACACAAAGAGAAAATCTTCGGTACTGGCATGGACTTCCGGGTCTCAGACACTCGAAGGCCACCGAACCAACAATGTACTGTCAAACTACTGGAGCAATCAAGGGTACACCTTAAAACTCTAGTGGGACTGTACAGGGGACACTGCAGAATGAAATAGCACATGCACAAGATCGGCCTAGCGGAAGACGCCGAGTGCCGCATGTGCATGGAGGGGGATGAATCGGCAGAACACATACTGTGTTCGTGCCCAGCAATGGCACGACTAAGATTCGCAATCCTCGGCAATGACACCTTGTTGCCGGGGGAGGTGAAAGATCTCTCTCCCAACAGGATCATCAGATTTATTAGAAGTCTGGACCTGGTGGGAGAAATATAAAAGGGTGTGAGCCACAATAGACCGATCGGTCGCGGTGGAAGGGATGAAGTTATAAAAAATATTACTACTTTCTGTTTTCTTACAACTTTAAAAGTGATGATATAGTCTATTTACCAATTTTTCATACCTTATACCAACCCCCCCATTCTAAAAAGAACGAATTTCCACTATTTGTTTTTAGCTGACGTCTCCTACTCATAATCTACCACCGTGCCAAATTTTAATTTCAAATGTTTTTGAGATTTCGTGATCAGTCAGTGTTTAAAGAGATTATTTTTCATCGTAATTAATAGCATATATACCATGACAAAATTCCATTTAAATTTTTAACCTCCATTCTTTTCCTTTAGGGAGGCAGTAGTAACTTTATAATTTTAAAAAAGCTTATTTACTTAGCACTAGCCTGTACACAAGAACAAGCCAGAAAGGAATAAAGTTTCTAAAAACATTTTTTTTATTTTAAACCCAATCTATATTCTAAAAACAATTAAACTAAATGTACCTAGGCAATTATTACCTTTGTCACCAAATGTTTCATATAAAAAGACATTTTAAAAATGCGTTTTCTTAAAAAAACATTTAAGATTAATGTTCTAATAAAAAACATTTATATTGTATAGGGCATAGCTGACATAGACTTCATTTACAGAAAAAAAAAATACAAAACTATCGATATATTTTTCATTCCTAATTATGACTTTCTGACTTTTATTAGCATAAAATAGATGACGGGCTTTATCAGCCCAAAGATCTTCAATTTTCGTTAAATTAATGATGAGTAGCCAAAAGTCATCATCGAATTCCAGATTATAATTGCTACCAACAAGTTTCTATAAGATTTATTAGTTCTGGACGTAAACGACTTTAAAGTGCATTTGAAAATTAAAGTAAAATATTGAAGAATATTTTTATTAAAAAAAAGGTATAATATATTTATCTTACTTCTTATAATTGTCTATATTACTTTACTAAACCTTATATCAGCTAATAAAAAAGATATAATATTAAATTACAAATAGTAATATGCAATTTACAGTTTTAACGATATTATTAAAATAACTAAAGCTGTATTTAATATTAGTTATTATGGGTATTTTGCATGATTAAATTGATGTATTAACTAGTTATAATGTAATCCAATTTTATTGACATAATTTATGCCGTATTAGAAATTTGTAAATTTAAGTGTGTTCCAAAACATTTTTTTCAGTAAAACCTTAAAAGTAAATTTATAACAAATTAATTTTTATATATATTTAATTAATAATTTATAGTTATCATATGTTACACTGTCACTGGCGGAACTTCGGACTTGACCCAGTATGGGGCGAATAACTTACTACCTTAACCTGGTTCAGGCGTAACCTCCTTTCTAGTTTCTTAGAAAAAAAATTGAAGTTGGGGGTTGCAACCATATTTTTGCAAACACAAATAAAGCTAGGAGTATAATAATTGGCTAAATATTACTTTCAACAACTAAGGCACAAATGTCAAAAACGACGCCAGTGCAGATTTCATATGGAAACTCGTGAGACCCTTTGAGCTTGGCATAAGTTTTTGCTTAAAATGCGATAAAAATCATTTAGACCAGCTGGCTAAAATAGCCACTGTTTAAATTTTAAATTTATTATTTATTTTTTCAAATGTGTCAGAAACGGCCTTATTTGGGGGAATTTCCAAAAAAAAAATAGAAAAGTTGTTTCTGATTCAATTTTACATCCACGTACAAATTTTAAGCCTCCTACGATGAAGTTGATTTTTTACTATTTTTTCGCAAATAAAAAAATAAAAATTTAGGCTCCAACCTGTGTGAGACTTAACATTAAATGTATAAACCCAAAGAGCAAAAAAGGCATACCATAAATATTTTATAAGCCAAAAAACATATTTCTGAAAATAATATGCTAAACCCTTTTTTCTTTGACTCTGACTATTCCAGGACTTGGTAGATAAAACTAAACACCGAATTTACGATATCCAACATCATTTTCATAATTCCAGATGTGAAAACCGACATGGTGGATATTTGCACTTTATGGATTTGATGTTCAAGGCTTACAGGTTTAAGATTAGAGTCTCATACTTTAATAGTTTAAGGTTGAAAAATATGTATCTCAATACTATTATTATTAGGGATTTAAGAAATAACCATCATATAAATATTTCTTTTAGGGAGTTACGTTTTCAAGATTAGGTTTTAAGGTTTTAAGGTAACTCTTGTGGGTACCAGGACATTCGGGAATGGAAGGCAACGAAAAAGCGGAAGGGTCATCCACACCATACTTTGGACCAAAACCTGCCCTTGGAGGGACCAAAACTATAGCACGAGGGCAAACCAGGGAATGGATCCAAAACAAACACGAGAAATACTGGGGAAGCCTAAGTAGAAAAAACATGGAAAAAGCTTCATAAGGGTCCATCCAAAAGAACGAAGAAAGAACTACACAGATAAAGTAGAAAAATACTTCGCATAACAGTAGGGCTGCTAACAGGGCACGATAACCTGAGAGGACACCTGCACAAGATAGGCTCATATAATGGGGACCAAAGTTGCAGAATGTGCGACGAGCGGGGAAAAGAGAGCCTACCATATCCTGTGCGAATTTGAAGCGTTAAATCACAAAAGACAGGCATTATTTGGGCAATGGAAAATAAGCCCACAGGAATATATCAACTAACCAGTCTCGGGGGTTATACAGCACGTAGAAGAAACAAGACTAATGGGAGGATTGGTATAAAAGATAATAGGAGATTGGGCACAAAAAGTCCAAGAGGCTGGGCTGCCTCCGGTAGTAAATCTAGACGGTTCCCAGAAAAAAAGAAAAAGAAGAAGGTTTTAAGGTTAAATTTTTTATTTTGAGGTTAGGCACCAGAGGATTTATTTTTGAAGGTCCAGAATCAGGATATGTATACTGAAGAATACAGTTTTCGAGAAAAATCTTTATGATCTTTTAAGATTATGGTCGATTTACTGGAGGTTATGTTTCGGGTTTTCATTGAATATTTGAGACTTTCGTGTATTTCCGTACTTATTTCTTTTGATTTATATAGAACAAGGTTCTTTGCTTTTAAGGTCAATGAGTTATATTCCAAGTTAAGATGGTTCGAGGGTTAATATAGAAATTATTCCATTGGGAATATGAAATTCAACTCTGATAAATAAAAAAAATTACCACAATCCAATTAAAATTGACGCCTGACTCGAATTGTCTCCATACTTTCCACTGTGTGCCGTCAAGAAACAAAACTTTACAATTTTAATACGTTTTCTTTTTAACAAGCTTTTATTTACCCTGCAATTTTTAATTATATGTCTTTTTAGTCAAATTCGGCAACTGCACTTAAAGCAGTTATTTTCAACAGATTGAGCTGGAATTTTGCATGAATATTTAGTTTGTATGACAATGACAAGCGGACCACCCAAATTAGCGGACTAGTTATTTTTTATAAATTCTTATGTTATGAATATTCAATAAAGGGGTTTGCTAAGAAGAATTCGAAAAATATAATAACGTCGCTTTAAATTCAATATGGCGGACTCCCAAAGATGGTGGACCATGTTTTTTATGCACCACCATGATATGGATATTAAATAAAATGCGATAATTAAAGAAAAAAAATTAATGGTAAAAATAATCTTTACAAACAAGCCTTAATTTACAAGTACTAAAAAGAAGAAAATAACTTTTAAATTGAATCAAACCCATTAATTTTTTACATTGTACAATTAATGTAATATAAAAGCTTACCGCAAGATGTACCTATTATTTATGTATATTTTTTTCTTAGAATTCAAGATTAAGTTACATACTTTATTCTTGTTTAACTATAGAGATAAATCTCACGACAAGCTTTTATATTCTATAAATTGTGTAATGTAATAAATTATTGGGTTTGATCTAATTTAAAATTTATTTTCTTCTTTTTAGTACATGTAAATAAAAGCTTGTTACTAAGAATGTTTTTTTACAAACGTGTTAAAAATTCAATTTTTAACACTATCCAGATGCCTTAAAAATGTTACTTTAAAGCACTAGTGCCTTAAAGTAACATTTTAAAGCACTAGTGTTAAAAGTGAAATGTCAAATTTTGGAAGGTAAGTCAACGCTTATTTATTTATTTATTTATTTTTTAATCTTTGTGACAGCTTACGAGGGATTTTTCATATACATATATAATATATGCTAGACATATACATATACATATATGCTCCTAAGTACCAGAGTACCGTGAGTGCCGGTTTTCCGATGTTTAACCCATCTTTTTCCCCAGTTCCGTCAACGCTGTCCAAGCACTGAAACATGCAAATATTGCATTTTAACTACTACCTAAAAGTGTCTCCCCGGCGGGGAATCGAACCCGGATCGCTGGTACGGCGAGCCGAGACTCTGACCACTATGCTACCGGAGAGACAAACATTACTAACATTTATATAAATTGTATAATTCAAACAACCTGAAAAACAAATTCCATTTACAGTTTTAGCATTCTCCGTAGTTGAAGTGAACTGAACAGAAAAAACCGCATTCTCGGTCGATGTTGAGGCACGATCTGCTGCTCTTGTTTTCACTGTAAGTAGCAATAGAGTTTTTATGTTCCAAAGAATTTTCGATGTATCCTTCAGCAACAGTAGAGGATTTCCACCCCCCATGTCTCTTAACTGTCGTCAAATTTGCTCCAGCATCGGCAAGTAAACTCGCTGTAAAACGGCGAAAACAATGCCCCGTATAGAGGATCGGATTTGAAATCTTGATATATCAGCAGGGATGTTTACAAAAGAGTTAATTCCGACGGAATTTCTGATACATTTATTCTTCGCGTATTTTAGAAAAAGTCTCTGACGTCCTACATTTGCTGGACGAAGAGCCATATACTTTCGATAATACTCCAAATCATTTTGTTTAACGATAGTGAATTTTCGTGGTACTATGGTTTTAGTATCTCGTATGTAAATCATTAATGAAGTGCTCATATCTTTTAAATCGTCAAGAGTCAACTGACAAAGCTCCTCCCTGTGACAGGCACCAAAAATTCCCAAAATGGTAACTACTTTCATCAGAAGGTATTCATCATCAGGTGTACAGTTCAGAAACTGGTCAATTTGCGCTTTGCTCAAAATCTTTAATTTTTTGGGCTGGTATCCCCCTCCTTGACGCTTTAAATAAGCGATAAGCTTAAAAAATTTACTGATATCCACGTCATTGTTTATGGGTAGCATAGCTTTGATCATTGAATAAGTGGACCATAATGATGATCTCCTCCTGTCTGTGTCTCCTCACACCAATTCATAAACTTATTGTAGGCAATATTATATTGTATACGAGATTTCCTGGGCAGTAAATCCAGCGATGCTCCGGCCGCTTCATCTATCTCTTTAAATGGATCGATGCAACTAATACCTTCTTCTACATTTTCCTTCATTTTAAGTTGATTTTAAGTAAAAACTAAAACGAGCTAAAATTGACACAATGTATCAAATTTAAAGTAATCATGCCGGAACCAACCAGCATCAACAACGGTTGTTGAATTCATTAATAAATGCCAACTTTAATAATTTTTATATACGATGCTATGTAAAACTAACGCCGAGTGATAAACGCGTTGTTAAATTTAGCAATGGACTTAGCAATTGTTAAAAGTTAACAACGGTTTAGAATGTTTGACAAAACGTCATTGTCAGTGTTATTCAATGATTCTAGTACGCAACCTGTCAAAATCTGACATTTTGTTAAACATTCTAAACCGTTGTTAACTTTTAACAATTGCTAAGTTAACAACGGTTTAGAATGTTTAACGAAATGTCGGATTTTGACAGGTTGCCCACTAAAATCATTGAATAACACTGACAATGACTTTTTGTTTAACATTCTAAACCGTTGTTAACTTTAACAAGTGCTAAGTCATTGCTAAATTTAACAACGCGATCATCACTCGGCGTAAATCTTCCAATTTTTGAATAATTTAATTTTTAACTGCATTATTGCGTTTGTAGAAAAAATATTGTATCATATTTGTGTTAAAAGTACGTTTTCAGGGACCTATGTGATTGCAGAACTTCGCTCATTCTGCAAACTTTCATATTCGTGTCTTAAAAAATAGAACTTTTAACACATATCATAAATAATTATTATTTTACTATTAATGTATTTTTTAATTAAATAACTACACAAAGCAAAGAAACTTACTTAAAAATAAAGCAATAAATTTAAACGCAAGGGTCAAAAGGATTTTGACTTTTGTCCTGCAATATACGAAATATGAGCTTTAACTGAACTGATATAGTGTCAGTGGGTATTTCGACACTCCTGTTTTCCAATAATTAATTAATGGTTTAAAAGATTCACCACCGGGAACGGCATTATTTGTCTTCATTAATTCCCGATTTCAGTAAAACCCAATTTTCCGGTTTTACCGTCCTTTGTATGTCCAAGCTAACTAGATGGATATTCGGATCAAATTTGTATTTTAGTTTGTTTTGATGTCGTTGGGCGTTCTTTGTATTGACAGAGGTTAAACCCCAAAAAGAGCATTGTATAAGTACGTCGTCTGCCAATAACCACATTAAATGTTTATTATGTAGTTTTGATAGACCAGTAACGCCTCGTGACTTCTTAAGTATGTAAATTAAAATAGTTTAAAACATAAATAAGGCGTTTTTATTGAAAGACCACTTGTGGATGTCAATTTAACGTCTTTATTAAATGAACACAAATCTGTTTGAATTTTTGCCTAAAATATGATCCAACAAAGAACAGATAAATTGGAACACTAAATTTAAAACACTTCTAACAATTTTGGCCTAAGTTTTATTTACAAAAACTTAATAAGGTTATTTAAAAAAAGGGGTTAAATTAAGTGGCATTTTATAAAATAAAAAGAATCAATATTTAAAGGTATTTCTTACAACTTAAATTTAAAGTAGTTTTGCTATTATTATTTCTCGGCTGCCACTTATAGTGTTTTTAAATTTTTGTCTTTTATAAAAGGCATTTTTATTTTTGTGGCTTTAATGATCCTTAGAAAGTAAAAATAATAGTTTACACCCTATTAGTATTTCGCTTTAATGTCTCAATGACAATTTAGTATTTACAGAATAAGATTTTTAGTCTTTTGAGGTAATTAGCATTTAAAAACAATTTTTTCCTTTTTTAATTGCAGTTTTTTACGATTTTTTTCTTTTTAATTCTTTCTATCTTTGTGACAGCTCACTAAGGCTTTTATAAAGCCTTAGTACCGTGGGTGACGGGTTTTTAGATGCTTTTTTTTTTTTAATTTCATTTGCTAAATTTAAAATGGTGTCGAAGTGTGTGTAAAAAGTAAGTCAAAACTGTAATCCAGCTGGTGTAGTGGCTAGCGTACCAGCCTCTCACCGAGACATGCCAAGAATTAATGAATATGCCTATTCTGGGGCAGACAAATTTTACAAAAAAAAAGCCTCCAAAATCTACCCTTACACGAGACCTGGCGCGGCTCAGACACTACGATGACATAACACACAAACCACTGTAAAAAAGACTACCATTTTATTACGAAGATGATTAGTAATCTTTACTATTTCCACACTTCAACCCTATAAACCTATCCGTACCAAAAATCCCAGTTAAATAATACAAGTACAGCAAAATATAAATAGTAGTAGCTAAATCTCTCTTAATATGCTTCGCCCACCTTAAATTTAAGGTGCAAAAGGCTCTCACTGGCTACTGTTAAAGGTATATATCCACTTAGCAATATTTAATATACCGAACAATTCACAGACAAGACATACATGTGGGTAACAAGAATGAATAAAGAATAAATGAAGGAGTGAATAGAATGGATGAAAGAGTAAATATTAAGCACAATAAATGCCAAAGTACCAGACAAAACAGATAGACCTAGTGTTGTTTGTAAATTAAACTGTTTTTTGTATAACTTTTTCCAATAAAACATTTAAACCATAATATAAAAAATAGCAGCTCAAAAAATAATTCTTTATTCTAAACTTTTGGTAGAACAAGGTCTAGCAGTGTTTGAAAGATCACTGATCGGAAAACGCTATTCCATTAGGAACCAATACTTCAATCCTACCTCGGGCCACCACCAGCTCCAACCCTTCCCGGTTGCTTTCCATTTGCAAAGCCTGAAAAGGCGAACGCAAATGTACATTTGTAATGAATCGCTTGTACATATTTCTATTGTAAATATAGTATATAGTAGATTGTTAAGTAGATTAAGAAGTATTGTATTTAAATTTAGAATAAAAAAAGCTCTTTGAAAGTAAAAGTAAGCCTCTCACCGTGGAGACCCGGGTTCGATTCCCGTATTGTCTACTGAACTTTTTCATAGCTCGTTACCTTACGAAAGGTAATGCAAACCAATGTGGGGTATTTCCGCCCAGTAAACCCTCTTAAATTGTGTTTTGGAAGGCATGTTAAGCCGGTGGTCCAGAATATCAATGTAAAAGCAGTTATTACGCAACACGGATATATGCGAGAAGACGCGTACACTCTTAATAGATGTACACGTATGTATGTCACAGAAGAAAAGAAATTCAAAATAACTGTATAACCTTAAGATTAAGTAAGTTTAGATACTACTTAGTTACTTTTTCTTAATGCTCTGGTAACTTTAGAAAACCTTGAAGTTAATTGACTTCCTACTCTTTCTATTTTTAAAATATTAAATGTAATGGCCACAAAACATTTGAATCGCCTATTTGTGTTATTACGCCAAAAGTTATAAAAAAAAAACTTATTAGAATTGGGTACTTTTTTATTTAAAATTTAAAATTTTTATTGTATTTGATTTAAAGCATATTTTTAAAATTCTATTATATTTAAAACGGTGCCCCAAAGCGTCAATTTTTGTTTTTATTATTTTTAGAGGTTTGCTTGAGCTTTTTTGGGTAAAATTTTGTTGTTATCAGAATAAACCAAACAACTTAAAAAAATACAGCATTATTATTTTTAATTAGATCTAAAGGTATCATTTAAATTTTAATTAGTATGTAAAACAACCAATCGTTTAAAACGTATTTAGACTGGCTAAAATAAGTTATTATATACAAAATTGACTATCATTTTATAGTACAGTGGATGGGGAGAAAAAAGTTGTTTGACCTTCGGATTTTTTTTGTACAGTTTTATATGCTTAGGGTGTGTTTTTATTTTTAGGGGGTAAAAACCACCCCTTATGCTAAAAAATTAAAAAACCATAGAAATAGACCTTATGTAAATTAAAATCATAGGTAAATATGTAGAATGAATCTATTTTTATGTTGTGAGTTATATCTTACCTTATATTTTAACGTTTCAACCCTTAAAAATCACCCTTAATAACGAAATTCCAAAAAAAATGTTTTTTCATTTTAAAATTATTTAATAACGCTTTTATTGTTTTGGAATGTAGTTATGTAGAAAAAAAATATTTTAACAGTTTACGGTATAATAAATATTTAACTTTTATAACTCAACCTCTAAATAACCACTCCTTATGAGATTAGCAAAAAAATTTTTTTGAAAAATTAAAACGATTTGATAACAAATAATTATATTCCCGGAAATGAAGCTAAAAAAGTGCAACCCTCGCAATTTTTGTGTCCTGCGTCGATTTGTATAAAAATTTGGAATTAGGCGCTTCTAACCCTCTACTTTAAATTGTATTTCATGGTGATGTGCGCTGTTTGTTTTTTAAGGGTGAAAACTACCCCTAATTGTCAAAACTTATGAAATAACATTTTAAACCTTAAGATGGGTAAAATTTGGTTTGGATTAGTTGATTAATGATTGTTTTATGCTTTAGAAAACAATTTTAAAATATTTCAACCCTAAAAAATCAACCCTTGTTAGAGCTTAAATTAAAAAAAATATTTACCCTAAAAATGATTAATTTACCATAGTGATTTTATTTTAAAATGCTGTTGCTTAAAATATGTACTAATTTCATTTCGCAACTTTTATAACACCCTTATAAATCAACCGTTATTATAGCTTAATAAAAAAAGATTTATCAAAAAAAAATTAATAGCTTGACAGATTTAATAATTAAAAATCTTACTGCCTAAAATATTACCAATTTCATTCTTTTGTAAATTTTCAATCTTTAAAAACCACCCCTTACAACATTGCAATTTTTATAATCCAATATAATAGATATAAATAGGAAAAGAAAGTAGAATTGCATACAAAAATTATACCGGTAAAAGTATAAAGTATACCGGTATTATTATGCTCCGAAGTGGGCTATTCGACTTTTTCGAAAAAAAAGTTGTTTGGTTTTTTAAACATAGCTTCTTTAGTTTTAATGATAGAAACTTTGTTTAAAAACAATTTTGTAAGGTTTTTAAGGGCTACAAGGCTATATAAATTAAATCCTTTTTAATTCCTTAGTTTTAAAATGGGATGAGTTTAAAGGGCTAGAATAAGGTGGTGCTCGCTCGTAAATAGAGGCTTTAAACAGCCAGATCTGGCCAAATATTAATTGTACAGAAAAATATATGAATTGAGTCTTTGTTATTAAAAAAGCTATAATTCGGAACCTTAGCATTTTTTTCCTATCTCCAGTATTATTGGAGTTATTTTGAAGAAAATGGCTATTTTTACAAAATTGCGGAAAATCGTTTTTCACTTTATGCTCTAATTTTTCTAAAATTAAGCATTTTAATTTGGTTAAACTTCTAGAATGTATTAATAATACATATATAAAAAAAGTCGCAGAAGGGTACAGATCTATTTTAATTAAGAGGGGAATTAGGGGGTTGTTTTGTAGAAAAAAGTAGGGAGCGACCTTATTTTTATCATAACTCGCTTAATTTTCATGCTTAAAACTCTTTTTTTTTTGTTTTTAATAGAAAGGTCTTATTATATACTTTAAAAAAGTCCTTATATGTTTTCCTTGAAAAATGCTAACTTTTCCCGCTATTTGACTTTGAATCTTTTAAATTTAACATTTGACGAACAAAAGCTAACCATTAACAAGCTGTAGCTCGGTCTGTATTGGTTGTAGAGAAATTATAAAATATATTTTTTAATTTCTTAATAAGCTACAATTTTGCTTTTTACTGTTTTTGATAAAATGCATATTTTTAGAGTTATTCGTGAAAACCCTATTAAAAACGTCGATTTTTTCGTCGAAAAACTTTTACTTTCAATCGCGAATAACTCGAAAAATATTAGTTTTACGAAAAAAATGTATGGAATATTTTTTACTTAAAATTACTTTTTTTATCGATTTCTGTAGTTAAAATGTAATAAAAAATTTTCATCCCCAAGATGGGGTGGCAACCACCCCCAGGATAAAAGTACACCTCGGCATGATATAACCCTTTGTGAAAATTTCAGGTAAATTCATGGAGGACAAAAAAATTCCTAGCCAAAATGCCTCATCTCCTGTGCTATTAGGGTTTGATATTTGTTATGTGTCCGGCCAAAGTAGTTTTATGTTGATTTAATTTTTTAGGGCAGTACAAATATTAAATCAGTATAAATACTGATTTAATAAATCTATGGTTATGTAAACTATTACCAAAAATTAAGTTTTTTAAGTATATATTAGATGTTTCCTTTAGCCCGAAAGAACTATAAAGAGCTTTACTAAAACGTTAAATTAGTGTTACTGAAAATATTGTAACAAGTTTATTTAATTATTAATTCGATGCCCAATTTGTTTTACAACAAAATAAATTAAATACAATTTACATTTTACAAAAAATCAATTTTTAAATAAAAACTTTATAATAGTACTAGTATGATCTTTTTCACTCAAGAATAATAAACATAAATGTATTAACAGTTTTTGAAACAGCTGTTATCTCTGTCGGTTTAGGTAAAAAATATTGCTGTTGGTCCAATGGAGCGTTGCCAATATTTTTTTTTTAGATAATTCAAAAACATACTTTTTAAAAATTATGTCTCCCCCTGTTTGTTAATTTCTCTTACAAATTTACATGTAATCTAAATTTTTATCCTTAACTATTTTCATTTTTTTTTTCAAATTTTACAGGGGGCCAAAAATTTTTTAAAACATCTCTTTTTTAATTTATTTTTTAAACTTAAAAAAACACCCTGTATATTATTTTCCGTTTAAAACTTTAATGTGATCTTTCAGAAAACATCATGTTTTCCTTTTCCCACCCCCTATCGTTTTGGGGTATTAACGCTTTTTCGTAAATTTACATTAAAATGGGAAAATCGTAGGCGGCATGGCTCAAGAAATCAAACAATTGATACTCTTGGCATGTCAGTGTTAGTAATTATTTTGTAATCTTGACATTTGGTTCATCTTGGAAATTTTTTTCCTTTTTAAAAAAAGTATTTAATTAAAAGAAGTATACACAGAAAAAAAAAATTAAAAAGATTTGTCCTTGAAGAATTTTTAAAAAAAATTTTTTCGGGATCCCCATATACAGTGAGAGGTTTCCTGAGAGAAGACATCCCGATAAAAAATTCCCAAAAATTGATGGATAGATTTGACAGGCCTGGAATAGTTAAATACAAAAACATGGAAGAATAAAGCCAGTGGTAAACGAAAAAATTATTTTAAAGGGGGGATCTGTTTTAAAGACCCACATAAATAAAAAAGGATTTTTGAACTTTGGTTAACTTTTTGAAGAGAATGTTGAGAAAAATAAGTTTTATCCATATCGTTAACTGAAACAAGCCGAAAAAGGAAAATTTTTAAAAAAAAAGGGTAAACTTTTTTGGGGGCTTGCTCGAATTAGAATATGTACGTTTTTTAAAAATTTATTATTTACCATAGGCGACATTCCCCAATAAACATTTAACGGGGATAATTTAAATTTTTCGCCGTGTTAATCCCATTGATGATACTGTTAACCACAACATAGGTGAATGTAAATGTTTGGGAAGGCAAAAAAAAAATTATAGGGCCCCACTTTTGATGGACCCCAATAGGGAAAATTTTTTTAAAAATTTTTTTAAAAGAAATCGTAAAATTCTGGAAAAAATACCACAAAAAAACTAAAGAAGGGTTTGGTTTTCCCGTTAGAAGGGGCACCTGCTCATTTTAGTGCTGAAGCCCGGTACTCTGGATGAAAAAATTTTCCCGACCTTGGATCGGAAGAAAAGGGGTTGTTCCTTACCCCCCTCACCAGATCTGACAAAACTTGTTTTTTTTTTAGGGGGGACATTAAAGAACTGGTTCAAAACCCCCCCAACTACAGCAAATATGCGAAAAAGAAAAGGAAGAAATTTTTAAAGACCCTTTTTTTACAAAATTAAATAGATCTTTAAAAGGTTCAATATTTTTTAGCAAAAGGTAAGTGTTTAAGTATTTAATGAATTAATTGGGTTTATGTAAATTCATTTATGTTACCTTTTTGTCTTGTGTTCTAAAATTTTATTAAATGTAAATAAAATAATATAAATTTATTATTAAAAAATAGTAATATTATTATGCCACCAGTATCAATTATTTCGATTTCTTAGTCATCCCCCTCGATATTTCCCTTTTTGGTTTAAATTTACGGAAAAGCCTTAAAATTCTCTAAACGTGTGCATAGAAAAGGGAAAATTTTTTCTGAAAGAGCATACTTTATGCTTTACAACGGCAAAATTATACGGGGTTTGTATTTCATTTAATTAAAATGTTAAAAATAAGTGTTTGAATAAATATTTTGACCCCTGTAAAATTAAATAAAAAAATCGATATTTAAGAAAAAGTATGTAACATTAGATTACATTAAATTTTGAAGCGAAATTAACAAACAGTGGCGGAGACAAAAATTTTAAAAAAAAAGTTTTACTTATTTAAAAAAAAATAGCTTGGCAACCTTTCATTTGACTAAATATAAAGTTTATTTAATCAGAACCCCGAGGCTATTTGTCAAAAATAAAAAATAGATAAAATTTACATTTTACAAAAATATAATTTTTATATACTTTATTATTAGACTGATCTTTCCTCAAGAATATACTAAAATGTATTAACAGTTTTTGAAACAGCTGTTATCTCTGTCGGTTTAGGTAAAAAATATTGCTGTTTAATTTTTTACTACTTATTCCCATTTGATTTTTAGTTTTATAAAAAAAATCTTGAAATATATAATAATTATTAAGTAAGTCTAAGTTATAAGAAATATGAAAACACTCACAATAATATCACCTTTATTTACTAAAAAAGAAAAACATGATCAAAATTATAAAAATACAATGATTTATTGGGCAGAACAATTTACTGGTTATTAATTTATTGTTTTTGGTAAACAAATAATAACTAGGAAAATCCGTATCTTAGTCGCTTAAGGATATACTATTATAAGAGCAAATATATGGAAATTAAAACACATAATTTTTGTAATAATCGTTAATTCTAAAAGTACCAATAAAATTATTATAATTTTAACATTAAAATCTAGCTGTTTTATACAAAAAATATGTATTAATAAATGGAGCTATTTTTTTCACTTTGTATCTTTCAGTTTAGTTTATTATTGTTAAACAAGCCACCAAAACTTTACAATTTGTTTCATATTTACAACATATACAAAAGTATATCTTAAATTCATATTGTACAAAATAATAATTTTAGTTATATTAAACGTTATTCAATTAAAATTGGGGCGTGATATTAAACATCCTTGATAAAAACATAAATCCTAAAATGTCTATAAGTGTTTTAATGGACCTGTTTCATGGTATTAGGCATAAGCTAAAATTATCATAATTTTATGTCAATATGTATTCGGCTTTCCTGTTTCTCATTAATCACCTTATTGTTTAAAAACTTTACTGTCACTTTATCATCATTATTTTTCAATTTAAAATAAATCCTGATTTTTGATTTGCGATGCATACCATTCAAAATTGAACAATCAGTAGTTTTTTTTTTTTTAATGATTAAATTTTTAAGCATTGGCATAATTGTTTAAAAATAGGTGCACAGTTATTTGTTATGAGTATTTCTGATATTAAAAATGTTTAAAATAATTTAGAGCAGGTAGGTAGACCAATATATACAGAAACATGTAAACGCTTTTAAGTAGAAAAGTTAATTTATTATTTTTGTGTCTATTTACTTCCCTAAATTACTGAAACAAATGATTTAATATTCAATGAACTTTACTGAGTTAAAACACCTCTTTACGTCAGATCAGTGAAGTTAAACAACGTTTAGAGAGGTTAGTAGTCTGATGGGTAACTATCGGTTGAAGACCAAATGCTGTGTGTGTTCGGAATTTACAAAACCAAAAATAACAAAACAAAAAAAAACAATATAAACAAAAACACAAAAATGTTATTTATAAGATCCCTTGTGAATGTAATAAATTTTATATAGGTGAAACTTCCAGATCATTAGCCAGACGCATAAAAGAACATAGAACATACTTTAGAAACACAGAATTTCACAAATCAAAAATCTGTCAACACGCACTTAATAATAACCACATAATAAACTGGAATGCTTCTAGCATTTAAGCAAAGAAAACTTGTTCAAAAAACCGTCAAATAAAGGAAAGTGCATGTATTTTACTAAATAAAAATAAATGTGTAGCATTAATATCTGTTAATTTAAATATTACATGGTAACCTATGCTTGATGCTAAAGTAAATTCAGGTAAACTTAAAATCAATTAACACACCATACCACCTTCTTTGTCTTTTTGAATACTATAAATATATCAGTCAAATAACATAATGTTATTTATAACAAAACGTTATAAAAAAGTAAAACGCTATCAGAATTTCCCAAGTTTTTAAAGCAAAATTTTTAAAATTTAGTTCAATTTTAGTTTAAATTTCAGCTTGATAACAGTGGCCGACTTGCCACCGAAACGTAGATTAATATTTTTGATTTTTTGGTTTTTTGAGGGTTTTTTTTTTTTTTTGTTGCAGGTGATCTGCAAGTTCGTAGGGATCAATGAGCTCTTAGGTTAACTGGAGAAAGCAGCGATTTGGCATAAGCGTGGCATCATAAACGCATTTTCTAAGGTTCTACCTGGCGATGAATGAAACCTCTGTATTCAAACAATAAAATCCACCAAAATCCCGGAAAATGGTTACTACAGATACTATTTTGTCGTAAAGCGTGACTGCCAAGTATATTTCTGTTTCATTTACTTGATAGTATATTATAATTAAATTTTACTTAATTTATTCTTAAAATTACATCAAATTAAGCTCTACTATTTTATTTTAAACTGTAAATAATATTTGTTATATTTATTACTATAAAGTATTACACAGAAAAGTAATGATGTCAAAATACTATTTTGTTTTTGGACAGCTACTAATAAAGGCGCGACAACGTGACAACAGTGCATTTTTCGTAAAGGCGTACTTCGGCCAACGACTAATAGTCGTTGTACTTCGGCCACCTTCGGCTTCGCTCGACAGATGACCCATTCAATATGGCGTTTTAGTATAAATGTTTCTTGTTGTTTTTTGGGTTATTTTTGTGACAATTGTTTAAATTTTAGTTTTGTGTAAGTAATTTTAATAAATTAAAATGGTAAGGCAGTGCCCAGTGTGTAAAGTGACGGATATGATTCTTGGATTATCATTTTACAAGTAAGTACAAACCATTCTTGTACCATTCTATCGCCAAGAATAAAGACAAACCATGTTGGGCGCAGCTCTCGATTGCGTTTATGAATGAAATTCTTTCCCTATGTATGATGTACGCTCATTGGTAGGAATCAATGGGGTGAGCAGGCTTAGTTCGTTATACCCCGAGACCCGGACCGAAGAGGTCACATTTTCCAAAAAGTAGTAAGGCGAATATCCCAAAAAACAACATACTGAACATGAATCCGCCACAAAACTATAGAACATATTTACAATTCGGAATTTACGTTAAATTGTAGATCCCCTCTGTATGAAGTTACTTATACGTTGGGGGGTGGTTTAGGGAGAGTAGTACAGCTTTCTTTTTGCCTCCTACGGGTTGTAGAGGATTTGTTGCTTTTTTATAGGTATTTTTACGGCTGCTTCTTCTAGGAGTTGACTTGTATAATTCTATTTTTGGCAGCGCCAAAGACAATTGTAGTAATAACTATAATTGTCTTTGGCAGCGCCCAACAGAGCAACACGTGGTTCCACTTTTATGCATCCTTTTACAGTCCAACTGAAGAGGCCCCAAACTTTCAACATAGTTTGTTTCTTCATCCCTGGAGTGTCCAGAATGTAAAACCTGCTACCATAGATTTTGTTGTTAGGTATAAACGTATTTTTACTTTACATAAATCGTTAGGATTCCTGCAATTGACTGGCTTAACCATAAAACAAATATTTGATTTTTTAGATTTGCTTTAAGTTATTTAACCGCTTGGTGGATTTGTCAAAGCATAAATTTGTCGTCAAATTTTAAATGGGCCCCCCTTTTTTAA
>JAHBCN010012649.1:0-26126 GCA_019359885.1 Listronotus oregonensis
GAAAAAAGTTATTAATTTTTTTTCAAATGTATTCGCTCTTCCCCCCCCCTATATTTGACAGGTTACGGAAAAACGCTTAAAAGAAAAAAAGTTCCTAATTTTACATAGTTTGTAAGAAAACTATCAACGACATAAGTTAATATGGCATATTTTTAAATAATCCGTGTTTGTAATTTTGTTCTTAGTTTTACGCCCTCTAGCGGCAGAATTGGAAACTTGAAAATAATTTCCAGCATTTTCTCGAGGCCGATTTTATTATAAATATTTTTTCCCAAAGCTATGCGATAAAAGGTTTTTGAGATATCGCCGGAGGACGACCTTATTAGGACACCCTGTATATTCCTTATAGAACGCCCTCCGAATAAAAATATAATTAACCGGGAGTTAGACTATTCATATTAAACGTACGCGGTAGGCGCACTTATTTGTCTGCTACATCGGGCCATCCGTGGCCGGGTCTGTTCAAGGTCAACGGCGGTATTTTTGCGACATTAAAAGAGTGAGAGGACTTTAGTAGAGTATCCGTAGACTATGCCCTAGAAGAGCATTTCGTTCCAAAAAAATTGGTATCTCAATATCGGCCTTTAGGGTTAGACTGTTTTTAAAATATATCTAATACATTATTTATTTTGTTACAAAACGGTATGAGTACCCATCGTTTCAGTGTCATTAAACCCTTCTAATCAAGCTGTAAAAAAGCAAAGGATGGTTAAATTTGTTTTTCCATGGCTGCTTGATCCAAAATTAACTCTAGACTGAAATTTAAAACATTAAATATTACGTCACAGAAGTCTCAAAAAATGACATATGAGGCGTCATTGTATTCAGAATGTTAAATCCTATCAGAATAAAAGAAAACATACTGGTGGACCCTTTTATAACTTAAAATTACTAGTCATTTTCGGTATATCCGGAAGTCATACAAAATAAGTGCCAAGGTCAAACGAGCATATTTATGTCAAATACTAAAGTACCCAATTTTATTTTTTTACCTTATTCAATAAAAATTTAACAAGGGAGAACCACTTTTAAGAAACACCGGGTTTATATGCCAACGGCCTTTGCATCCTCAAAACCCCGCTTTCCGTAAGATCAGTGAAGTTAAGCGACGCCGAGCACGGTTAAACTGTAGGTCCCATTTGGATGACATTACGCAGACGTTAATGGGGGCAGTTTAGAGGTAGTAGTCCGTGGTGGCACTGCCGCGTTCTCTAAATAGTGCCGTGAAATGCATTATCTGCATATTTAGGTGCTGTGGCAGCGTTGACGGAAGTGGGGGATAAAATGGGTTATACATCTAAAAACCCGGCACCCACGGTACTTCATATAAGCCTTCGTCGGCTGTCATAAAAATGTAAAAAATCTTAAATACCGGTGACGTCAGATTTAAGCGGTGAAAACATATCCACATGCGTGGGAAATTAATTTTGGTTTTTACTTAAATTTTTAATATTTTAAACAAAAACAGTTTACCAGAGTTCACGTTTTACATAAAGTTCTAAATATTGTGTATCTTTAACGGAAAATTTTGTAAAGAAAAAATTTTAACAGATTTTTAAAAGAATTAAGTCACTGGTAATATGAGTTTAAAAAACAGGTAATAATAACAATGTTTTTTTTTTAAATTTTTTTTTGTCTACCAAAGCATACCTTAATGCTAATAAAAAGAGGTCTATAATTTTAAGCAATTTAAGTGATTTGATCCTTGAACAGTAGTTTTTTATTACCAATCCAATAACTGAAGTGGAAGTATTTAATTGGTTTCTTTAATTCTCAGAAAATAAATTGTTCTTCATATTGAAGTATTTGCTATGCCAGCATAAAGTACATGAATAATTGTGAATCCCCGATTTTCTAGAACACTTAAATATCATTTAAACATTATTATTACTAATACATAAAAAGGGAATATTTTTTTGGGAAACCCACTTAATATAAAAGATATTTGTTCAAATTTTAGGGTTACAGTATTTATTAATTTATTGTTAAAAAAATTTTTTACAAACTTTTAAAAAACTTAAATTTTTTAATAAATCCCTACCGGTCAGTGATGATCGCGTTTTAAATTTAGAAGGGACAGCAATTTTTAAAAATTTAAACAACGATTTAAATGTTTAAAAAAACTCATTGCCCTTATTCAATTATTTTAGTGGCTACCTGTTAAAACTGACATTTTTTTAAAACATTCAAACTTTTTTCACACATAACTAACAAAAGCAGCACGAATTGGCGGGAAAGTACGGTCATTTTCCTCGCGCAGGTTCAGCCGCCATTTGGCTGGGCTATTATCTGTCTTTTTTTTTTTTTAATTGTAATTGTTTCTTGCTTTTTTTTCGTTTTTTTGTGCTTTAAATTACCCAGGCCCCGCCGAGGAGATCGTACCCGGTTAGTTATGCGGTGCCACAAGTAAATATGTTACATGGTTACCTCACAAAAAATGGTTTAATGTGAGCTCTTTTAAAAAACAGAGAGTCTAAAATTTAAGATAAAAATATTTGTATAGATTTATAGGAAGTTGTTTCATCTAATTTTCACTGGTAATTTTACCCTAGTTTTTTGCTATGGTGTTTCTAAATTTGCTTGTTTCCCTAATTTTTATTCTCTTTTTCATAAGACTTTATTAGGCGACAAAATTCTTCACAAAATCAGTAATACTTGAATGTTACATTAAAAAGAATGACAACTTTTCCAAAATATGCTGGCAGTAAAAGTTTTTTTTCTAGGGTTTCAAAAAAAAAGTAAAACCATGGAAATATCTTTTAATACCTTTTGTGGGTTTTATAAATCACAATTAAGTAATTCCTTGTCAATTTTTTAAAGAATATTGTTAAAAAAAGGGGCTTTTTTATAAAATATTAAGCAGTTTTAAAAAAAAAATTGAAAAAAATTTCAAAATCCTGGTGCCCGCAAGTCATCCTCTGCAAGGCCCTGCCACTTATACAACAAGTTGAAAAAACCCCCGGCACACTCTGGCACCGTGTGGTATTGCGAGACATTGCAAAGTACTGCAAGACTCTACAGTGTCTTAAAAAAATTTTATACATTTACATTTTTTCATTTTGACTTCAAGTATTTAGGTTCCCAAAGAAGTTAAAATAAAGGAAAAAAAACTCTGACCACAAAAACCAAAGAGAAATTTATATTTTATTAAATTGTCTGCTTTAAAAAAAAAATTCCCCTTTTAAAACCTTTAAAAGGAACCTCATGTTTGCATAAAGTTTTTAGAACTTTGTATAAACTTATAACTTCCATTATGAATAAAAAGTTTTTTTAAAGTATTGGAAAAGTCTGCCACAAGCACAACACGATGAAAAAAAAATATAATGAAGCATGTTCTTTCACTTCTTAAACCTGGGTTCACAAATAGATAAATTGTTTACTTAATTGCATAAATGGAGTTAGAAAAGGAATAAAATTTTGGGGGTTTAAACAGGACATTTTGGGGTAAAAAGTACTAACAAAATATTTTTTTTTGCAAATGAGGAAAATAAAGCTGTTGCAGAAATAATAATATACCTTGAAAAAAAATTATAGTACCACCCAAAATTAAAAAAATACATACCCTTAAATTTATATGTAGGCAGCACCCCTTTTGCCCAAAAAAGAAGGGAACATTAAGCACTTGATACCTAAATTTTTATTTCTGTTTTTAAAATTGTTGATATGTTTAAAATTGGAAAAAAACTAAAAACCCAATATTAAATTTAACATTACCTTCATTTGAACTTTATAAAAACTATTTTGAGAAACCGGGTTCTTTAAAAACCACATTATATTTTGGGAATTTTTAAATGGGTTACACAACTTTCTTTGAACTACAAAAATCCCAAAAAATATTCTTTCATACCGATTATCTTTAAATCATTCTTGAACAAAAAATTTTTTTTACAAAAAGTGTAATTATGTATATTTTTATTTGATGTATAATAAAAACTGGAATTTTTAATTTTTTTTTAAAGGCAACAAATATTTTCAATATTCCCTTAGTTTAATTGAAATTTTTTTTTTGTTTTTTATGCCCCTTTAAACCATCGCTTGGCCCCAAAAAACAAAAAATTTTTTCGATCCTTCGGAATTTTTAAAAAAGGGGACCTTTTCCGCTCAACCGTAAAAAAAGGGAAAAAAACGTTAAAATTTTAAATTTCTCTCCCCTCTGTTGTTTTTTGGTCCCCCCCTGTCTCAAAAAAGGGAGGAAGAGAAAAAGGTTTCCCATTCTTCGCCCCCCACGGGGGGGAAAAAATTGCCTAAAGGGGGGAAGGGGGGGGGTTGGTTTTTCCTGGAAGAAATTTAAAAAAAAAATAAAATCTGTTTTTTCTTTTGCTTAATCTCATGAAACAAAAGTTGATTAATAGACTCTGGGCTGTCTGGCTAAAAAAGGGGCCCCCAGAATGCTTTAAAAATAAAGAGGCGGGGGCCCGGGGGGTTTTTTGGTGAAATTCGCTGCAATATATAAAAAAAACTTTTTTAAAAAACCCCCCTTTTGGGAACATAATCATTTTTTTTTCTTTGAAATTTTGTAAAAAAATTGTTTTTCCCCCCCCTTTTTTTTTTGTTTACCTCTAGAACCCAAAAAAAAAAAAATTGTAAAAACCGGACGAAAGGATGAAAAAAAAAAAAAAAACAACCAACAAAATTTCACAAGTGGGGAATGGAAAGGGTTATGGGAAAAGTACCGGTATAAATTAAAGTTGCACGGGTGGCCAAAAAAGGGACCATTTATGAAACATCATAATTTTTTATCCTTTGTATTTTTTTTGGTACAGTTCGGGTTTTGTTTTTATTTTGGGCCCCAGCGAACATCGTAGAATATTTTATATGCATTGGGTTTAAAATTTTAAACTTTATTTTCTAAAAACAAGGGAAATTTTGTTTTAGCTATTGTGTACCTCTCCATTTTTTCAACTTTTTTTAAAAAAAAAAAAAATTTAAAAAACCCCAAAAAAATAATGATTATTCAAAAAAAGGGTTTTTCACAAAAAGTTTTTCTTTTTTTCTTTTAGTTTGCTTGAGAACAGTGGCAGGGGTCCCCTAAAAAACGGTTACTTTCCTTCAAAAAAAAAAACCTTGGGGTTAGGGTTTCCAGGGTCCTGGAATTCCAAAAAAATCCTGGATTTAAAGGGGTTTCCCATTCGCTTTTTTTTGATCCTAAAAAAGTTAATAAATTAAATGAAAATTCCCCGGGTCCTGAAAGATGCGAATGAAAAAGTCCCATCCCGTGTCGCCCAAAATGTCCGGGGTGAAAATATCCCTTTTTTAAAAAAAAGCAAAAAAAAATTTTCGATTAATGTTTTTGGGGGTTTTAAAAAAGAGTTTTTTGTTTTTCCAATAAAAAATTATATACAAGTGACAAAAATCCGTTCAAAAATGTTTTGCACCTTAATGAAATTTTTTTTTAAAAAATAAAAAATTATATAAAAATAAAAAATAGTTAAAAAATAATAATTTTTTTCCAATAATTAAAATTTTTAAAAAAAAAATATTTTTTTTTTTTTTTATTTATGGGTCGAATGCTAACTCGGAAAAAAATGTTTTTATTTTTGGGTTATGTTTTTTTCAAGCTATTTGCCCCCTTTTTTAAAGATATTACTATTATTAAAGGTTAAAAAAAATGTTATGTTTTTTTTTATGTCCTGAGATTTTAAATTTTTAAAATTGAAACTCCATCGAAACCAAATTTTTTTTTACAATGGAACACCTTTATCCCGGGTCGGATTATCAAAAAATGCGTGTCCCCAGTGAATTTGGGCCCCGACCAAAAACCTTGAAAGACCAGACACCCTACATAATAAAAAAGTTATTATTGGAATTGCCTTCTAGTTTATTGTTATGTTTTTGACACAATTAAATTGCCCCTTTTTTACATTTTTGTTTTATAGATGGAATATTTGGGAAAAAATGCTGGAAATATTAAATGTATAAAAGTAAAAACAGTAAAAATATAGGGTTTACAGTAAACACAAAAAGGTTTTTGTTTATTTAAAAAGGGTTTTTTTTAATAAAAATTATTGACACGGAGAAATACATTAATAAAAACCAACCGACTCGGGGGTACAAAAAAATAAAAATTTAAAAAAAAACAGATAAGTAAAAAACCCAAATTTGGTTTTTTCCCAAAATTAAATTAGGTGGGCTGAATTAAGTTAAAGGGGGGTTTCGGTCATTAGTTGAAATTAGGGCCCCCAACATGCTAAGCCCAAAAAATTTAAAAAAAACTTTCCAAATTTTTTTAAAAAAAAATTAAAAAATATGACTAAAAAGTAGAGGACAGGGTTGATGGAGCAAAATTTTAAAGTCGGGTGTTTATAAGGTTACAAACCCCAATAAAAAAACATGCTCCGAATGCCGATTATGTTCATTTTGCCACCATTAAAATTTTTTTAAAACGATGCTACGAAACATGTTGGTGAAGTGTCGATAATTTAGAAAAAATATATATTTTTTTGGAATAGTAAAAAACCTGGGCAATGTTAAGTGACGATTCATCTGAAAAATATTTAATTATTTTTAAAAAGGGATGTCCTACCAGATGGTCCGGAACACGCCTTTTATTAGCGGAAAAAAAAAATTATTTATTAATCTTTTAAAACTTTGTACCATTAAAATTTTTTTCAAATAAAAAGATGGACTGAAGAATGTAAAAATATAATTAACATTTTAGGGGTTATGTTTTCTTATGTTTGTACTTTTTTTCTTCACAAAATTTTTAAAAACCTTTTTTTAAAAACTCTCAGCATGAAAATAATAACTTACAGAAAACTAGTTTTTTTATTGGGAATCTTTTGAATAAACTGTGCGAATTAAGACATCAAAATTCATTCAATAGTTTGCTAAATGAGTCCAAAGATTTAGCAAAAAGTGGGAAGTAACAACTGATGTTTTTAAAAACAAAAAGAAAAAGGGTAATAAAGCTTTTTTTAGTGGATTATCACAAGAGGGGAGAATTTCAGACCCGGAATCCTATTTCAAAGTCAATGTATACTATCCTGTTTAGATATATTAATTTCTCAAACTTTAAACCCCCAAAGTATTTTAAAAGGGGGGCCTTTGGGAAAAAAGATTTCCCTTTTTTAAAAGAAAATTAGGGTTTTTTCCAAAAAAATTTATCCTAGAACCCAAGAAAGCCCCCCCTGTCTTCTTCAAACAGAAAATATTCATCGCTTCGGAAAACTGTCGGTTAAATACAGTAAAGACATCTCAGTTAATCTTTATGACCAATTAAAGGCTCTAAAAAATGTTTACAATCTGAAATTCAAAAAATTCATTCCATTAAGGAACTTTTTAAATTTTATTGCTGATAAAATTCAATAGTCTTGCATCCATTTTTGCGGGGTAACAGCATGTTTTTTATTCTTGACCCTTCCAGTTACAACCGCAACTGCTGAAAAAATTTTCAAAATTAAAACTGATACAAAATTACCTACGAAAACGCCTGTCAGACCTGTCACTATTGTCCATAGAGGCAGAAACTTTTTTAAAAAAAAACTAAAGTCATCATCGGGTATAAAGGGTTTAATAAATCGGGGGGCCGAAAAAACGCAAGAAGAGTGTATATTTAGTTTGAATTGTTTGTAAAAATTTTGGAAGAAGTGACAGATAGGTAATGATGAATAAATATTTCTTTTTAAATTTTACAAACATTTTTTTGGAAACTTTACCCTTCATAAGGGCTAAACACATTTTATATGAGGCCGCCATAAGGCACGGGACCCCCTGCCTTTAAAATGACCAAAACCACAGCACGAGGGCAAAACAGGAAAAGGATTGGGAAAAAAACACAGGGGAATACTGGGGGAAACCTCAGTAAAATAAGACATGGAAAAAGGGGTTTATAAAGGCCCATCCAAAAAAACCACTCAGAAAAAGTAGGAAAAAAACTTTGCATAACAGTAGGGCTGCTAACAGGGCCCCGATAACTTAAAAAGGACACCTACACAAGATAAGGCTCATACAAGTTTCAGAATGTGGGACGAGGGGGGAAAAAACCCCTTACATCCTGCGCGAATGTGAAGCGGTAAATCACTAAAAACAGGCATTATTTGGGAAAAAGAAAATGAGCCCACAGGAATATTTTAAACCCAAAACCCGTCTTTAGGGTTTTTACAGACTTGTAAAAGGGGAAAAAGACGTGGGAGGTTTGGGGGAAAAAAAAAAGGGAGATTGGGGCCCAAAAACCCCGGAGGTTGCGCTGCCTTCGGTAGTAAATTAAGACGGCTCCCAGAAAAAAAAAAAAATTTTAGTCAAATGCATCTTCCTGTCCTTTGGGGGGGGGGGGAAACCCTTTTTTTATAGGGATTTGCATTTCCCTCTCCTTTCAAAGATGACGTCAGTAAATGCTGCGACAGTACCTCCTTGGCTGTTAGATATTGGGTTTTTGAATGCTTTGATCAATTTTAAAAATTTTTTAATTACCTTAAAAAATCCATATTTAAAACTGACGATCAGTTGTTATGCATTTTTTAAAAAAAACTGACCAACCTCATTCACCCCACCATTTTACATAAAAATAAAATTTTTAACTATTTTTTAAAAACACACAATTAATTAAAGCTTAAAAAACCACCTTCTAAAAAAAATGACATATTTTTCTACAGATCTAAAAAAAATATACCCAAGGACGCAAAAGAATACAGAAAGCTTTTAACAGTTAAAGGGTTTATTGAAAACCCAATATAAATCAACCCCGTTCAAATATTTTCCCGATATTATTTCTGCCAATTTTTTTTTGAACATGGAAAAAGGGGCCCCTCGCAAACTTTATGAAACTGACCGATTCGGAGAGTCGTGTAAAAGGTGCGGGTGACCCTTTTCGATGGATTTCCATCCACACTATTAGGAAAACAACGAGAAAAGGCAAATTTGATGGCAGATTCTTAAGTTTAAATTTCAAAACAACTGCAACGGTGAAAACTAATCGCGGCTGACTTGATTTATTTTGGATCGGTTTTTTAAAATATTGGCGATATCAGCACACATTAAATTCTTAGACGTTCATTGCCCAGTGAATCAAGTCGAAAGATTTTCTCGAAAGGAACAAATTTAAAAAAAGGTTTTTTTAAAATTTTTTTCCTAACACAGGTAAAATATTTTTGAGTCACAAAAGGTTTACCTATGGCAAAGACAAATTGTGGTTATCCCCATAGACGCCCAGCCCCCTTTGTAAAAATTTTTTTTTTGCCGACAATCAATTTTTTTTTAAAAGAATATTTTTTTACCGCTAAGGTACCTCCCCAGCGTTGCCGTTTTGACTTCTTCTTATGTCATCCCTATTTAAAGCGTAGGCTCCCCCCCACATATTTATGTTGCAAAAACAACAAATCTTTTTGCACAGATATTGTCAAAAAAACGTAGTAATGCACGAGGGAATTTTTTTTGCTGTAAGATTGATTTAAAGGGGGTTTTTTTAGTATTTGGATTCGTATGAACCTCTAAAAATTTTGTGAAAAATTTTATTAACGGGAAAGGAAAAACTCCCCGTTTGCATTAAAAAAAAAAAATTTTTTTAGAATGCTTTTTTTTTTTTTAAAAATTTTAAAAAAAAAATATATAATTGTACACTTAAAAATGCTTTTTTTAATACACAAATCCTTTTTTTTTTTTCCCCCATTAATTAAATTTTTTTATTTTTTTTTAAAACCCCTTCATACGAATCAAATGCAAACCGCATAAAAACCCAATCAAAAAAAAAACCCCCTCGTAAGGCCTATTTGGGGGGCTGGTGGGGGGGGCCAGTACGCCCCCCTTGGTGAATAAATAAATTATTATTGTTAATATAAAAAAATTTTTAAAATTTTTTTGTTGAATTTAACTTTTTTATGAAAAAAAAAAAATTAAAAAAAAAATTTTTAATTGGGCATCATTTAATATGAAATGTAAATACAAATTGAGCCCGGAATGGAACTAAAATTTTCAAAAAGGTTGGCTAAGAACCCCCCAAAAGGGGGTTTAAAGGAAAAAAGCTGATTAAAATATTTAAAAATTATTAACAATAATAAAAAAAAAATTTTCCCCAGGTACTATAATTTTTAAAAAAGGGCCCCCTTTTAAAAAATTTTAAAGGGGTTTTAAAAAAAAAATCGTCACTAGTTTTTTTATATTTATTGTTACCAAAACCCCTATTTTTTAAAAAACAATTAAAAAATTTTTTTAATTCTAAAATTTTGGTAATTGCTTAAAATAAACCCCCCTTTTTTGGGATGTAAAATCAACATAAATATATTTTTTAATTCGACAAATATTTTTTTTTTTTTAAATTTTTAAAACGAAAATAAAGTTAAAAAAAAAAATTTTTTTAAAATTTTTAAAAAAAGTGTTTAAATTTTTTTTTTTTTTTAAAATTTTTAAAAGATATTAAAAAAAAAAATTTAAAAACACGTGACATATAAAACAAATTACTAAAAATTCGTATACAACTTTAAAAATTGAAAAAAATCGGGTTTTTAAAAGGGCATTCTAAATAAAAATAAATGTTTATGATAATCAACTACCCTATTCAAAAAGGGGAAACAAAAACCCCTTTTCAATAGGAAAAATTAAAAAAAAAAATTTTGTTTTTTTAGGAAAAGTCTTGGGTTTGGGTTTTTTTTGACCCCAAATAGATAAACCAGGTGCAGATTTTCTAGTTTAATTTTAACCAAAACCACCCCTGCAAGGGGGGGTTTTTTAACCCCCCTTTTTTCCTAAAATGTAGAAAATATAAAACTTAACAATTGAAAAAAAAAAAAGGTTTTCATGTTTTGGGATTCTCAAATTTTGATGGACAGTTTAGAGGGGGGTTTATCAAAAAAAAATTTAATAAAATGTTAGCTTATGCAAAAAGCTTTTTTTGGGCCCCATATTTTCTCCCAGATGTATAAAATGGGGCATTCTTTTTGGTTTTTTTCCCGTTCATTTTTAATCAAACTCCTTCGGGGGGGAAAAATTTACCCCCAAAAGTATAGAATCAAAAAATTTTTTTAAAAAATTTTAAAAAAAAAATATTTGGATGTTTTAGAATTCCCCCAAAAATAATATAAATTTTTTTAAATTTTTTTGGGGATGTATTTCCCCCCCTTTCGGGGGGGTTTTTTGGGTTTAAAGTGATCTAAAAAAATCTATGTACACCTGCTTTTTATACTTGAATAAAAAAAGGGGTAAGATTTTTTTTAAAAAACTGGGGCTTCTTTTTTTTTTTCTTATTGAAAAGGGTATTTTTTCCCCTTTAAAAAAGGGGGGTTTACTATCATATACATTTTTTTTTTTATTAGACATTTTAAAAAAAATTTTATTTTTTTGCAATTTTAAAGTTTTACATGTTTTATATATTTTGGAGATAATTAAACCCCCCTAGTTCAGGGGGGTTTGGGTTTTCAACTTTCGCAGGGAGGGGAAAAGTATTATTTAATTTTTTAAAAAGGGCCATTTAAAACAAAAATTGCAGTAAAATAACAAAACCACTGTTTTTTTTTTTTATGTTTATGTTTATTTGTTTCAACCCCAAAAAAAAATGTTTTTTTTAAAAAATTTCCCAAAAAAAAAAAGGACTGCTTTTCCCCAAAAGAAAAAAAAGGGGAAAAAACAGGTATTTTTTTAAACGTTTTTTTCGGGTAACTCTTTTAAATATCAAATATTTGAATTAATATCTATAAAAAAATTACTCTAAATCCCAAATTTAAAATTTTTAAATTTCGATCTTTTTAAAAATTAAAAGGGTTTTTTATTAGCCCCAAAAAATTTTAATATTTTTAGAAAAATACTTACCAAGTTTATAATCAATTGCTTACATAGTGTACTATTCTTGTAGGGGAAAAACAAAAAGCCTAACTTTATCTGCTCTTCGACTCCCTCGGCAGTCATTAATATTGACATAATTTCCCGACTTTTTTAAAAAGAATACAAATTTTTAAAAATTTCCACGGGGGAAAAAACAAACAAATTACAACCCCAAATGGGCTGATATGCTATAAATTAAAAAAAAATTTTTTTTTTTTAACTCCAAAAAACAAAACCTTTTTTTCTTCTTTGATGGCCCACTTTAATTCATAATTCTTACTTTATTTGCAAAAAAAACTACCTTTTGGGCCCCACTTTTACAATAAGTAGATTTCATTAACCTTGGGTTAATTACCTCGGCAACACCAATCGCGTTTCGGTAAGTTTAACCTAAGATTAATGATAACCACTTATTGTGAAAGTGGGTGTTTCAACAAGAGGTTTCACAAAATAAATTAAAAAAAAATATATTTTTTTAAATAAATTATTTAAGGATTGTATTGCGCCTAACAGTTTTTTTATATTCTTTTATAAGTAGCTACAAAAGTTTTAGTAGATACGTAGTTCTCTAGAATAACGATTGGATTTCGTTAAATACGTTTTTACAAAAAAAAAAAAAATTTGCATTAAATATACTTTTTAAATATATAATATTCTATTATTTGCTCTTTTAAGGGCAAATTCAAATATGTCATGGAAACCCGAACACCCAGTTAAAAGGGGTTTTATTTTAGTAATATTTTCCACAAATATCAAAGGTCGTAGTAAGCAAATGATGAAAATTTCAATTCAATTTCTTAAAAATAATTTTAAATTTATTATTCGATTTGTTTAATAATGTGTTGATGCGCCATGGTGTCTTGCCATTCATTTATGCGTCTAAGGCATACTCTAATTGGGGAATCAATACCCTCCTGGGGTATCTCCTTTTTGAGCCACCTTAACCTCGTGTCGAAGCGCAAAGAGTTTCAATGGCTGTACTTTTTTAGTCTTTTACCGATCATGTCCCCACGTGTTCAATGGGGGACAAATCGGAGACCGTGGTGGCCATGGCAGCAAATTAATTTTGGCATGTTCAAAGTAGTCCAACGTTACTCTCCACATGTGGTCAGGCATTATCCTGTTGAAAAGTTGGGTTTTGGAAAGTCCCAAGATATAGGGTTTTAATGTGGCTCCACTATTTCTTCAATATAACTCTGAGCGGTCATGCTGTCCCCAATTTACATAAAGGAGACCCCAGGCCGTAAGCAATGGCACCCCACACCATAATTTCAACAGTACGATGAACAGGCCTCTCAACAAAAAATTTGGGATCACGGCGTTCTCCACGTCACCTTCTTACTCTTGCCCGACCATCGTGTTTGGCTAAACAAAATTGGGATTCGATGCTCTTAAGTTAAACGTAAGACCCAGTGAGGCAGAATAAAAAAAAGAGCAAAACTTCTTATTCGACGATAAACCTTTTCGCGTTTTAATTCGCCTTCCATGTTCTGTAAACCACTGGTTTGCAATTGCCCTGGTTGTGGAGAAACGATCTCGTAAAGCTAGCAATCTTAGGCGGCGGTCTTTAAGAGGTGTTGTTCTGCGAACTCGTCCTCTGCCCCCGGCTCTGTGTTCGGCCTTCTTAAAGCCATGCCCGACAACATTTCACCACCGTATCTAAACTTCTTTGCGTTCTAGGACCAATATCCCGGTAGGAAAGTCCAGCCTCCCTTAATCCAACTATTCGTCCCCGTTCAAACTCGCTTAATTGGCGATAATTTGCAGTTCTTCTCACTCTGTGCATTATTAACACTTGCAAACAACGTTTACCAACACGATCATTTATTGACAATACTGATCATACTAATCTTTAATATTTCATTTATCAGCTATCACGTTTTGGAAAAAATTCCGGTTAAAAAAAGAAACGCGAAAGTGATAAGGTTAGAAATTTTATCATGCGTTGTTTTTGTAATGATAAACTTGTAAACAAAAAGTTATTAGAAACAAATCATTTTTACTGGGTGTTCGGGTTTCTATGTTACTTACTATATTAAAAACTAACCTATAAATAAAACAATGAGTCTGTGTATTCTTAGACGCCTTTGTTTCTATTAAATGATTAGTTGGAGTACTAACAATATTGTATAGCAGTGGCGTGTTTACCATGGAAGCTAGGGAAGAGCCGCTTCCCCTAAAAAAATCTTTTATGTTGTACATTATTATCACCTCTTTTAGTAAGTAAAAATCTCGGTAAACACATTTTAATCTTACCCAAAATTTTGTGTTGACTATGGTAATTGTAAACAAAACATTTACAGCTTTCCAATTTGCCTAGGTCAATACACGCCGCTGTTATATAGTCTACAAATTTTAGATCTTAGTTTAATCACATACAAAGAGTTACTTTTTTTTGGTTTAATCCTCAAAAATAATAACTATGTAACTAGCACATCGTTTAAATAACTAAATAAGAAAAATAAATAATCCTAAACACAAAAATTGTATAATATGCATTACATACTTTCAGAGAGTTAGGTACTCTGAAAAATTTTTTGTTGCTAATATTATGTTATATATTTGTGGTCCGAGAGCTGGTTTACATTTTTGAGACATACTGAAAACTTGTACAATGGTTCTTTTATAATACTGTCCCGTAAAATCTCGTATAAAAATACAAATCTTCCTTTTACACCTTTTTATTGGTAATCAGGTTTACAAAGGTTTCTATGGTAACAACAATGCAATGTAACTAAGCTAAATATTTACTTGTCAATGTCATCAACTGAACCGTTTGACACTCGATTTAATAATAACCTTCGTGAAGCCTCCTATCGCCTTCTATAGTATCATTGAAAAGAATAGAAAAGTCTAAAATTAGCTGGAAGAATTCTTTTAATACTGAATGGAAAAAACTACAAAATGGAGGGCTTCAACACTTCACAAGGCCGTGGAATAGGGAAAAACTAAGGTAATTTATCTAAATCAATTATTACCTAAATTATATAATTCTAACTTCCTACATCTTCATCTAATAATACAAAACAAATCGAAATATAAAAAAGCCAGATCATCTATTCGAGTCTAAAATTTGCCAGATCTTTCAAAATAAATGATAAAAAAAAGATCGTACCATTTAATTTTTAGACCCATTTTCAAACTGCTGTAATTTTTTTAAAAATTAACTTTTTGAATATCTAAAACAAAAACCGCGTTTCTTCTACTTTAAGCTTTTTGCATTTAGCTTTAGTAAGATGAATTATCATAATGTACAGAATGATCAATAGAGTGCTAAAAAAAAACAAAAAATTCGGTTTTCCCATTTCAGTGGTAATTTTTTTGGTCGTTATAATATGGGTTGTTACCAAGGTCATATCAATATCTCTAGACGTTTATGCCAGTTTTTGAATTGAGGACCTCCTGCTTGCGACACACTTCTAAACTCAGTTTTGGTAATCAATTTTTAAAAGCTATAACTGGAAAATAGATTGACGGATGTCAACGGTGTTTCATATTCGGAAAGCTCATTTCATGTGAATGTCCTAAGCACTTTTTGATAGGTTATAATTTTATGGTATACGGGGCCAACAAATACCAAAAACGTAGCTGATTTAGAAATCCTAAAATATGGTAAATTATTGAACGCCAAAGGGACCATATGTGTGTGTTTTGTTTTAAAAATGGCCAAGTTGAAGTTGTGTCAATATCTCAAAGGTTTCTCCGTTAATCGATTTTGTGTTTAAGTGCCTGTAAACTTATTTAGCAAAAATGCGTCGTTATTATGGCATTAGGTCTGAATGGAGAATTCCAACAAAGTCTTAAAGTTGTAAAATTTTTAGACATAAATTGGGTATTTGGTGTTGTACACCATAATATCGGTGATCAACAAAGTGCTTTCAAATTTATTATGGTATCCATAATTACAACATGTTTTAAAATTAAAATTTTTAGGCTTGAAACTCTTTTTAGTACATTTCGGTGTCCAAAACTTACCATATATTTTTAGTTCATTTTGCTTAATTTTGCCATTTTAAGAGTCAAATTACCTCTAAAAAAACAAAAAATGTTTACTTGAACCCCTTAATTTATCTATACAGGCCCTTAAACAGCATAAATCGATTAATGGTAAAAAATCGTTTCAAGATATTGACAAAAACTTCACTTGGCCATTTTTAAAAAAAACACACACATTTGGGCCCTTTGGCGTTCAATAATTTACCATATATTTAGGATTTCTAAATCAGCTAGTTTTGGTATTTGGTTGGCCCCTTATCTCATAAAATTATAACCCTATCGAAAAGTGCTTAGGACATAAAAAAATCTACATGAAATGAGCTTTCCGAATATGAAACATTTGAAAATCCGTCAATCCATTTTCCGTTATAGCCTTTTAAAAATTTTCAAAATTTGACGTTTAGAAGTGTACCAAGCCAAAGGTCCCAATCAAAAACTGGCATAAACGTCTAGAGAATTAAATGACCTTGGTAAAAACCCCATATTAAACAACCAAAAAAAAATTACTACTGAAATGGGACACAATCAATTTTTGTTTTTTGCAACTCTATTTGATCACCCTGTACATCATGATAATATTCATCTTACTAAATTGCAATACAGCTGAAAGTAGAAGAAACGGGGTTTTAAACTTCGTCTTAGATATTCAAAAAGTTCATTTTTAAAAGTTACAGCGGTTTGAAAATGGGTCTAAAAATTAAATGGTACGATCTTTTTTAAGCAGTTTAATTCTTAAAAAAAATTTGGGATTCTAACACAAGCAATATTAATATAAAAGGGAACTACTGTCAAGGGCGATCATTTCGCTGGACGTTCTACCTGCCAGGTGATAAAAAAACGTAATACAGAATAATATGGGGTAACAGTGGGAGGGGGGTAAGTTGAACGGCAAGTGAGGCGTATATCTCCGCTGTCTCAGCTGAAAGATGTTGCGATGCGATTGGCTCCCGACAAACCAAGCTATTTACAGTACATATTTAAATATTGAATTTTTTTTTGATCATCTATATAGTTATAAATGACATAGGTTGTAGAATGTTGTATTTATTTTTTTTATACTAAATATAAGTCAGTAAATTAAACATTTTTTCATGTATCCTCTGGCGACCAATTTAATTAATTTTATTTTAAATTCTTTAATTTAGATTAAATCACAAAAATAAATATAAAAATAAATATTTTTATTTTAAATATTTTAGCTAAAATTTTAATCTTTTTTTTTTAAATTTTTTTCCAAATAACAAAATGTTGTTGGTTCCTTGTTGCATAACAGGGTCCAATAAATTCCTTTTATATATAAATATTGCTTGGATGAAATATCAAAGTGGATTCCTCAAAAATTTTTTTTACAAAGAAATACAATTTAAAAATTTGGGGTCAGTTTAGTATTTTACAAGTTTTCATGTTGCCTCGAATACCTACTTTAAAATGTCTACCAGGCCTCCTACTATTACTTCCAAGCTAGCAAAAATATAGAGTTTTTAAATGAAAAAATAATTAAATTTATATAAATTTTTAGCTGGAAGACAAGCAACTCAGGGCTAAAAATAAACTATATTTATTTGCTGGCTCTGTTGGTTTTTAATTTATTTCGAATAGTTAAACAATATGTTCAGAGTTCAAAAACTTTCTGGAAGCAATCAATTTCAATTTTAAAACACTTTATTATTTTCTATAGTATATAAATTATACATCACAGGTAGTATTTACTTTTTCTTGTCACGGGTAGGACTTCCAGCCGCTGACAAGAACGGACAACCAACCCACAGGGCGCAGTTGGAGGCCAGCAGCAGAGATGCATCATTGCTATTTGAATCTTTTAGCATTATTCCGTGAGACTTTATAATGCATTAAGCTTTTTGTTTTTTTGTTCTAAAATAGTTTGTTGCATATATGTTATAATGTTTAGAATTGCTTTATGTTTCTCAGGAAAAATTTAGGAAAAAAACCTACTTGATACTGACACCTACAGAGTGACAAAACCCAATTTATGTGTTTTGTTTTTCATTTATTCTACATACATTTTTTTTCTAAAATTCACTCACACATTCTAAGCTGCTTTCATACTTTATTTATTTTATTGGCTTGTTAATTTAAGTTATTGATGATAGGGGTTTGGTAGCTGGGAAGTAGGCGATAATTTTGGGTTTTTGGGTGGGGTTGTCATTTAGTCTGGTCTTTTATTCTCTTGCGTGGTTTAGTAAAAAATTGTTGGGTAATTGTGAATAGGGTTTTTAAAATTGTGGGTGTTTTGTTGCCTTGTCATGTCTGATTTGGTATCTGCCAGAATTTGACCCACGAAGAACTTTATTTTGGAACCTTTGTACAAGTCTTTGTAATTGTGTGTTGGATACGCAGAACCATGCAGGAGCGGCGTAGGTAATTGCAGGTTTTTGGACGGTGTTATATAAAAAAGAGTTTGTTGGTTGGAGAGAGAGGGGATGGGGAAATAATTGAATAAAGGGCTTGCTGGGCTGTAAATGTCTTACGCAACGCGTGGTTCACATGAGCTACAAATTTAAGTCTAGAGTCGATAATCACCCCCAGGTATTTGATCTGCTTAGTGTCATCGATCCGTATTGGTATCGGTAGTCTGTTTGTTTGTGAACTTGCGCGTTGCGATAAGGAATTCACATTTGTTTTTATTTTTTTGATTTTCCATTTTCATAGTAAGGAACAAGGTTGGAATTTACTGGATATGGGTTTTTGGGTACTATTGCCGAAAACGTGCTGGCATAAACCAGCGCGTCGTCGGCAAATAGAGCCAGGTTTGTGGGGGATATTTCCGGAATATCGGAAAGGTAGAGGTTGAAAATTTTGGGACTTAAAACGGAACCTTAAGGAACGCCAGAGTGTATGTATTTTTGGGGTGGAGATTGAATTGCCAACTTTGACGGAAAGTTCTGCCGGATATGTAGGAATACAATAGTCACTGCATAAGTGGAAGGCCATGAAGTACAGGAGCTTCCATATGAGACCTTTGTGCCAGACTGAATCGAAGGCCCTCTGGATGTCCAGTGATAATAATACGGTATTTTGTCCTTTATTAAATTTATTTAGGATGTGTTGGATAACACTGGATACCAGGAGGACTGTGTTCAGTCCCTTTCTGAAGCCAAAATGCTCGTCTGGCAATCCGGCCTCAAATTGGAAGCTTTCAAGCATGCCCATTATGGCCCTTTCAGCCACCTTACTCGGAGCGTTGAGCAACGCAATCGGTCTATAGGATTCAGGTGTCTTAGGATCTTTACCCGGTTTTAGTACCGGAACTACAATTGCGTGCTTCCAGCTCCGAGGAAAGTGTTGCAGTAACACTATTGCATTTATTATATATAGAAGTTGCATAAATGCTTTTCGCGGTAAATGCTTTAGTAGAATATTGGCAATTCCATCTTCACCAGGTGCTTTGATATTTGGTAAGGATTGTATAATTTTTAAAAGGTTTTTAGGTTTAGTAAGGATTTTGGAAAGGACAGGAGGAGGAATGGGGTATTTTGCGGGGGACTACATCCTGCGCTTGTTTTGTTATTTTCATTTTGTATGTTTGTAGTGTTTGGGTGCCGCTAAAACGCTGGCTAGAAAGTCAGCGAGTGTTTGGCTTTCCAAATCCGACTGGGAGTGATTTGGGGAAAGGGGGAAATTTTGTTATGTTTATTTTCTAGTCTTCTGGTCAGCTACCAGAGAGAGTTATCTTCGTTCATAACCCTCTCAGGACTTCTGACCAGGCTTTGTTTTATGTTTGTTTAGTCTTTGTCTAATCGTATTTTGTAATTCTTCCCGTCTTATGTAATCGAGTCTTCGCCCGTACTTTTTCCATTTCTTTCCTATGTTATTTTTAAAATTATTAGGTTCAATATGTCTTCGGTAATCTTCTTTTTTGGCAACAATTTTTTTTTCCCACTTTGTCTCTGGTACTGTATGTTTGTGGTGGGTCCGTTTACTTGTTGTTCAAGTTCGTCAATTGTTTGTATGTTTGTATTAAGTATGGTCCTGTCCGAAATTGGTTTTTATGTATTCCAGTTTGTATGTTTTTATGCCATGCCCCTCGGACCACTTTCCCAGTGATTTATGCTTCCAGTTCAACATCAAGGAAGATGGTCAAAAAACCATTTGGTTGCGAACTGGGGAGTTAAGTACATTTTTTTTTGATTAGCCAAGTATGGGGGGGGCATTTGGTTGGTGGGTTAGTGGGTGGGGGTGGTTGGGGATAAAATTTGTATTTCGGAGGGGGGGAAAATTTTTAAACCCGATGGCCGTTGCGGTTATTTCTACGATTTCTTCACAAGACATGTCCATTTTCAAATAACAAAATTACTTGAGTGCCTTGTTGGAAAATTTGTTCAAACCCGCATTTCCCATTCTTAGATATGGTTTGGGTAGCTCGCTTTTTAAAAAATGTTGTTTTTAGGTTAGCTTAATGTTCTATTTGTTTTCTTTTTGGGAGGTCTGATTTTTTGGTCCATGGTTAGGCCCCCCCCTGTTGTTTCTATCTTTTCTGTATATTGTGTAGTTGCGGATCTTAAACAATCTCCGGGCTAAATTTTTGTTTATTAATTGCAATTATGTCTACCCTGTTTTTTTGTAAAAAGGTTATCGTTCACCCATTTTTTTTAACGCTTTGGCGTTCCAAAAAGCAATTCTAACATTATATTTTTATAGGGGTTTTTATCTGACAAAAATTTCCCAAAAACGTAATTTTTTTCTTATTGGCCTTGTGTCCACCAACATACTATAAAATCTTTCAAAAATTTTTTTTTAAAACCCCAATGCACTAAAAGTTCACTTACAGATGCTGCTGGCTCTTCCCCCTAAAAAAATCAATATGCAGTTTCCCCCCTTCATCCACAATCAGACTATTAAGGTACAATGACTTAAATTTTAATTTTTAAAAATCAAAAAAAAATTAAATAATGTAAAAGGTGACTTTAAAATTTAAAATACATATCACAATCAATACAAGTTCAAAAAAATTTTTTTTTTTACAAATTTCTAATTAGTTCCGAAAACAATAACACTATATTATTTCAGTATTTTATTGCGGGGGTTCTTCATGTAACAAAAAAAAAAAAAGCCCATAAAAGGGTCTTTAATCCTTAAAACTACTTTTTATTAAAATAGGATGTACACCCCAAAGTATTTTTAAAGGGGTCCTGAAATACATGGAGACTAAAGACAAAAGGGGACATTTCTTATGGCTGTTTTTAAAAAGTAGCCCCAAAAAGCATTAAATAAAAGGCGCTGATGTAGGGTTGGGATGGTGTGAACCAATGAACTTGACCGCTATATGTAAATAAATAAAACGGTCCTCTGGAACATAACGTCATCTTAATTTTAATTAATTAGGCCCCTTTTTTTAACAAAGATGATTCTTCTTGTCTTTAGTCTTCATGCTAAAAAGAATGGTCAAGGGTATGATAAATAAAAAAAAAAAAAATACCCCCCCTTAAATGTCAATTCTTTTTTATTCTTGACGGGAAAAATACCAAAAAAAAAATTTAATTTATAAATACAAATTTTAATAATAATTGCTTTAATTTGGAATTTTAAAAATTTTCATGGCTTTATTTATAAAATTAAAAAGAAACAAGGGTTTTATTAGTACTGTGATGTAGAATTAAAAAAGTTGACTTTACGGGGGGTTTAAAAAAAGTTTTTTTAGCCTTGACAATTTTTTTTTAGGCCACTCAAAACCAATACATTTGTTTATGCACTCTATTTGAAAAAAATAATTTTCGGTTGGCAGATGGGTAAAGGTCGTCCCGAATGATCTTGGGGAAATATTCTTAATTTTTGGGAAAGGGTGATTTTTTTTTTTGGAACTCCCCCCTTTTTCTCCCCCTAACGAAAAAATTCAATCTCTTTTCCCTAAATTATAAAACGTTGTTAAAAAAGTATCAGTTCCCCTTTAAAAACCACATTTTAACGAAAAGCAAAGTTTTTTTTTTTCTTTAGCACTTAATTTATTTTTACTCTTTTATTGCTATTAGATATAGATTATCTTTATATCAGTACTAAACAACTATCTAGTCTTTAGAGAAAAAAAAAATTTTTTTAAAAAACCTTAAAGTAAGTAAACATAAATCAGTTAAAAAATCTATAAACGAAAAACTTGATAGCCCATGTGAAAAAACCCCCTTTTCCAAAAAAAAAAAAAATTGGGATATTGGCAGCATTGTGTTCTAAGAGGTCAAACCCCAAATATTAAACATTTTTTTGAGTTGCAAAACGCGTTATTACCTACTTAAAATTGGATGAAAAAAAAGGACTTTTTAAAACCCGCTATATGAACGAGGTGTACAGATGCAAAGTCAGCTAAACGTTTAAACTTGTGAAAAAATGCGTTATATTCTATAATGACCATTTGGCATTTGGGGGAAAACGGCTGCAAAACCAGTTTTTTTTTAGATTTCGGGGGTTTTTTTAAGGTTTTTAAAAAAAAAGTTTTTTTTAAAAACGTCGAATTTTTTTACGCATTCGTCCAGTTTTTTTTAGTTGTTGGGGAGCAGCATCATTCGTGGGGGTTTTTTGTTAAAGTTTTTTTTCTAAAATTTGCAAAAATATTATTAAAATGTCGGATATTAAAAAGTGTTGTTGAAACAGAGCCTACACATTAAGGAAAAAAAGGGGTGTGCTGAAACATGGAAAAGAAACATTGAAAAAAAAAAAAAGGTAGGTACATTTTGGCTGTTGAATTTTTTTTTTCTTACAATATGTATTAGGAATGTTTTGTACCAATTTGATTCTACTATGTGTTCTCTTTTCCCCCCTATTCATGGCATTTTTTTTTTAAAAGGCAATTACCAAGGGGGGCTCCAAAGAAGCCAAATTGCACACATAAGGCATTTTTTTTTCCAGTGTAACGGAACTTTCAATGCAGGATGTGAAAAAAATACATCAAAAATATTATCAAGTTCGGTTTAGGTGGAAAAGAACCCCAATTACAACATGTTTACATCAAAACCCCAAAAGGGGCATCGTTGCAAAAAGGCCCCCCTGGAAAAAAGAAGAAATTTTTGTACCTTTTTGTTTTTCCAAAAAAGAAATTGGGGTTGTTGAAAATGTTAAGTCTGTCGAGCTGCATTTCTAAATATTTTGTGGAAAAGGGAGAAAAAAATAGACTGTGTCAAAAATTTATGGAGTCTGGTACGACACCAAGGGGAAAAAAAGAGGGGCGACCGCAAAATTTTAAAAGTATCAACCACGTCGAAAGCATTTAAAGGGAAATTTTTTTTAAAACATTTAGACCTGTTCAAAAAAAAATTATACTCGTGGAAAACATACGAAACGACAATTTTTTCCCAAAGCCAACACGAGAAAATTATGGACTTTATATAATGAAAAGTATCAAGCTGAAGATCTTTCCGTGAAATATAAAAAATTTTGGGGCCGTGTTTAATGAATGTTTCAATAAAATTTTTTGACAGTCCATATTCTGATAAATGCTCTACATGTTGCAGCTTTGAAAAAAAATTTAAAACCTGGAGAAGGACAAAAAAAAGGCCCTTTAAAAATTTTTTAAAACCCACAAAAAAGCGTGCAGATACCTTCTCGAAAAACTTCGCCTAGAAGTTGAAAATAAAATTTAAACCCTTTTGTTACGATTGTAAAAAAAATCTAGTCCTTCCCAAATTCCCCGATCAGGCTGCATATTCCCGCCAGTTATATTTATATAACTTTACAATCTGTCAGGCTCTCATTTTTTTTGTCAAAAAAAAGGATAACACATTTAGCTATGTTTGGACCGAAAATAATTTTCCCCAAGGTTGCAATCAAATTCATAAATTACATCACAGACTATGCAACTCAACCCAAAAAAACTGTCGGTCATAAGATTATTCTCCGATGGTTGCGGAGGACAGAACAAAAATAAGTCTTTATTGGGGAAAGTTGTGCTCTTGGTTGATATACGAAGCCCCCTAAAAATATCGAAAAAATTGAGATTTGGTTTCCAATTTTGGCCATTCATTTCTTCCCCCAGATCAATTTTGGGAAATTAAAAAAGAAATTAAGGTGCAATGTTTCAAAAACCCCCCCAAACTACATGGATGTAATAAGCAAATATTGCTCAGTCATACACTTAGGGGGGAAAAAGTTGTCCCGTTAAAAACTGGAAATTGTACTCCCCAAAAAACAATCAAGCAGCCAGGCAATGGACTTCAAATTTCAACAGGCCAAAAAAAACTTCATCCCCAAAAAAATCCCCAAAAAGACTTCATTAATCAAAGTCCGTTCTATAATGTTGATTGCTGTGAACCTAAAAATATATGCAAAGAGAGGAAAAAAAATTCCAAAATAACAGTCTCTTTTAAATTATTGATAAAAAGGGTTGAAATTAAACCAGCAAAGCTTAAAGACGTTAGAAAACTGATCCTTCTACATTTTTTGGGAAAACTGGAATCAAAATGAAAAGTTGAAGTTCTAAACAAAAACTTCTCTGCTTCGGAGGAAAATGATACTGCTGACAATGATGGTAACGACATTTTCGGGGCTACTAATAGTGACTTCGAACTTCCTGAAGAGGATGCAAAAATCAATGACTTAATTTTTTTTCCCTTTTATTTCTCTATATTTTTTTTACTACTCGTTTGAATAATAATAAAGTATATTTTAACTATTCATTTTTTTTTTTAAAAATTTATTTGGTTATGAAATTATAATAATATTAATAATAATAATAATAATAAAGTAAAAAAAAATAATATTAAAAACCGGGGAAATTAAAAAAGGGAAAAAGCCCGGGGGTTTCAAGTTATTAAAAATCAATATGAAAACCTTGAATTTGCAAAACCTTATATACATGATATGGTACAAAACACGCTATAAACAAAATAAAACTTAAATAAGTTAATTATATTATTTAAAGGATTATAGGCAACTATTTTAAAAATTTTTTTAATTTTATTTTCAATTTTCTCAGCAATGAAATCATTTTCAATGTCCTATTTTTTTTTGGTTATACGTTTTATTTAATCCCCCAAATTCTGTTATGGGCACTTAGCGGGGTTTTCATATGGTCTACCCCCTTTGAAAAAAAACACTGGTCAACATTTGACCTGGGGAAGGTACACCGCACCAAATGGGGTTTTTTTAAAGGGTTTTTTTGGGGCCCCGATTCCGAATCCGGGGTCAGTTAAGGTCCATCGCACCGGGTTTTTAAGGTCAGTTAATGGTCAAACTAAGAAAACACAAAAGGGGAAAAAATAAAAAAAAAATATATATATGGGGTTTTAGGTCCTTGAGTCCAAATTTGGGCTTACTTAGACTTTTAAGAGCAACTCGAAGTCACTTTAAGGTCATCTGAAGGTCATACTGAGGTTAAAAAGTAAATGCCCTTTAAAAAAAAACTAAAAAAAATTGGGCTATAGGTTTTCGATTTGTTCCTCCAAATCTAACGACGGGGGACCTTTAAAAAGGCATTTAAAGGCCAAACTGAACAAACACGAAGGAAAATATTTGGAAAAATTGTATTTTAAATTTTGGGGTCGTTAATCCCAAATTCTTGCTTTTTTGACCTTCAGGGTCGCTCAAAAGGGCCATGTACAGATTTTCTTAAGCCCTCCCTCCCCCTTGGGACCCTTAATTTTAATTAAAAATGGCCCCTTAGACAGACCAAAAAAAATTTTATTTGTTGACATGCTGTCAAAATTCTAGCAATGTCAATTCCCCAAAACCCCCCATGATTAACTAGTTTTTGGCAACTGACATGTGAATACAATTCCTAAACTAAGCATATAAAAATAATAATAATCTCCTGTAAAACAGTATTTTTTTAACCAATTTTACAGAGCGTTTTTTTTGGAAACTACAGAGATAATAAATCTCATAAAAGTACAGGGTTTACACAAATACAAACCGATAAAATTTAAAATATGTTGATTTTTTTAAAAAAATAGGGTTTATTTTTTTTTAAACCTTTTTTTTTTCTGCAGTTTCACTAAACTGAACCCTGTATAATATACAGTCTTACAAATCTTTAAATATCTTCACTCATACTATGGGGAAAAAAAGCATATACTTACAATAAATAAACAAAAAAAATTTTAAAAAATATAAAAAAAAAAGAAAAAAAAACAGACTAAAAATATTTCAAAAGGTTAGGTTCGAATACCCAGGGGGGACAAATAATTTAAAAAAATTCATAGTAGTGGGCATAGGCAGCCATCGCTACAAAAAAAAGCCAGATGGCATGGGCAAGGGATCACCCCCCCGCATTTTAAAAAACCCCCCCCGCGACGTAAAGGTTCCTCCCCGGTAAGTTCCATCCCCCCCCCTGAAGTAATGCTGAAAATATGTGTAGCAAATGTATAAATTCATTAAAAAAAGTATAATATTTTTCAATTTTTTTAGGTAGCATAAGGACAAGTAAACACAATTAGGCACAG
>JAHBCN010012650.1:0-26243 GCA_019359885.1 Listronotus oregonensis
TTTTAAAACAGTGTTGGGTTTGTTTCCGGAGGCAGAAACAGTCGAAACTTCAGGATTCTGCCAATCAACTGTCCGCGTTCACACAAAATTTTTGGATTGTTTAAAAACATTGGGGGAGGTGTTCCCCGGTTTTTGGGAGGTTTTTTCAAACTGTCGGGGGGTTTGCCGATCCATTACAAGTAAATTGTAAAACTCCAGAACTCGGGGGAATATTTTTTGCCTTATTTTTTTAGTATCAAGTTTAAAAAAACTCTGTATTTTGTTTTTGTTTTTTGGGGTTTTTCTGTTTCTATCTATATTTTTGGAAAAAAAAAGAAAGCTTTAAAAAAATAATTGTGATTTTCGGATAATTGGTTTTTCGTTACGAAAGGACTCGGACTCTGAAAATCTTTGAAAAAGGATCAAAAAAATCTTTTTTTTGAAAAAATTGTTTCTAAATTTTAAAAAAAAAAATTTTTTGGTTATCCATTTCAAACCAAAAAAAATTTTCAAAAACGAACCTAATTTAAACCCCCTGAAATTTTTTTTTATCTGTCAACTGTTCCCCAAACTGTTTGAAACCGATTAGAAATGGACACCCCCAAATGGTTTAAAAACTGTACAAACTTGTTATAGATTTTCTGTGAAAAAAAAACCTATTATCCGTCGATTCCCGCCGGTGTCACCATACTGCGGGGGACGGGGGCCCAAAAAAAAAAATATATTATAATATTTTAAACTCATTAGTCGACGGACAAAACACCAGTTTCCCAAACCCAAAAAACAATTTAACCCGGGTCGGCGCCCTCGCGTTCTGGCTCGAGGGAAGGGGCTAAAAAGTCTGCTTCCTGGAATTAAAAATTTTAACATTGGATGGTTTTTATAGTGGAAATAATATTCTTTGCCCATTTTGAAAAAATTTACATTTTCCCTTCCCCAAAGCAGAAACACGAAATTTTTTTGGGTTGGTTTTTTTAAACCTTTTTTTTGGGACAAGGGTTTGACTTTTGGTCTGGCAATTTTTTAATTTTTACACTGCTCCCATCCCTTTTTATTATTTTTTAAATTTTAACTTTAAGAAGATAAAAGTTGGCGAACTTCTTAAATAAAAGTTAAACTTTTTTAAAAGGGTATAAACCCCTTATATATTGGTGTGCAATGATCCTACTAAATTAAATTAAAGTTATATTAAATTTAAATTTTAAAAACCTTAAAATCCCGGGCCCGCAAATGGATTGGTGGGCAATGATAATCACATGTACTATATCAAAAAAAAAAATTCTGGAACTGCAAAAATATATACCCCCCATCAGAGCCGTATCTGGCGGTGGCGAGGGGGGCGCCCCCCAAAGGGGCCGCACCTGGGGGCGAAAAAAACGGATATGTTTTTTTTTAATCAGTTGTGATCCTGTGTCATATTATTTTATATTTTTTAAAAAATTAATCTTAAAAAACAACAGAACAGTTGTATAAAAACAATTAGATACAATTTAATTATTTTTAATATATTAAAATGAAAAAAAAATTAATATTAAAATATCTTTTTTTCCTATATCTACAGCGAAAATGAAATTTTTTTCAATTTTCTAATATTTAAGCTGCGGTAAATTAAATTTTTTAAAAAGGGGGACACTAGTTTTATTTGTTGCATAATTTTTTTTAAAAGTATAAATGTTACGTTTTAGTAGGCCTGCTATGCACAGTATTTTTTTAACTACGATTTTTTTTAAAAAATTTTTATGTTTAATTATCCCAAATAAGGATGTATAGTTAATTTTCATTCCCTCTTTTAGTCAACACAAACAGTTGTTCTATGTAAATCAGGTTTAATAGGGGCTAATAATTTTATATAAAAAAAAAAATGGAACGCACAAATTCCCCCCACCAAAATTGGTATTTTAAGAAAAAATTTTTTTGGGTTTAAAAAAAATTTAAACCACAACTATGCACTTTAATTTTTTTAAATTTCCGGGAAAAAAAATGGCTCCCCCTTTTTGTTGGGGGATTCACACTCCCCAAATATCGCGGGTGTGGGGGGGGAGGGCAAATGTTAAGCCCCCCAAGGGGGGCCATATCTAATACGGGCCCCCTCCCCTAAAACCGGTATTGCACACTGCCTCTTCTGGCAAATTTTTTTGCCTGTACGTCCAAAATCTACCTCCCGCCCTCCTAATAAAAGGTGCTACCAAAAAATTTTGGAACCTTTTCAACTAGATTATACTTAAATTTTAAATAGTACTATCATAAACCTCAGTACCAACTTCTTGATTTACGTTATGGTTCTCAAGAAATTTTAGTATCTTTTTTGGTATTTTCATCTAATGGAAGAAAGGATATTTTCAATTTTCAAGGTTCGACATCCTAAAGTCATTTTCTTACTTCTTTTACTCTCAATTTTTTTTGAAAATCAATGGATAAACGAGACTTTTTTTACAATTATGTTGTTAATCAGATTTTATTTACAATATTTTCCTTAAGAGGGATGTTTATTAAAAAAAACAACTTTTTTTAAAATTTTTTTTCTATAATCTTCAAGGATTTATAAGACCCCCCCTTTTTTTTTAAACCCCCCTTTAAAAAAAAGGTTATCAACGATATGTTTATGTAATAATTGGAATTGCAGAATTTCAATTGGTTTTTATTACTTCAACATATATACAAAATGTTATAGGTCGTTTATGTTTTTCACCTATACAGGGGGGTTTCTTTAATTTTTCGAAAAATTTTCGAAACTTTTGGTGAAAATATAAAAAAAAGTTCCCATAACATATTATTATGTCCAAACTTTTAACTTTTGAAAAAGGGGGTTATTTTAAGAAAAAAAAAAAAATTTTTTTAAATCTGAATAAAAATAGGGGTTGAAGTTCGGGCGATGTTTTTATATTCCGGTTTTCTTAAAAAAGTTTGTAAACTTTTGGGCCCCAGAAAAAAGGGTTAAAACCTTTAATTTTTTGAAATGGTTTGTGAAAGGGCCCTTTTAAAAAAAAACTTTTCCTTTTAAATTTGTTCGTAAATTGTGCTGTTTTTTGAGTAAAAAAATAGCTACATATTTGTAATACGAAGTCAGCAAAACAAATAAGCAGAAAAAATTCAATGGAAAAACCGGGTGGGAGTTTGGAACCCACCCAGAGTACAGATGATTACAAATTTGTAAAGGGGCCTTAAAAAACAAAACATCTATCCCAAATGCCCCGTCGATGTTTATAATTTATAAAAAAAAATAATTTTTTTTTTCTTAAATTTTTTTTCCCTGTGTTTAAAATTAAAGGTTTGGACATTTTAAGGCTTTTTTCATTTTTTTCCCAAATCCCCAAAAAATTTGCTCAAAAAAAACCCCCTATATATTTTTTCCTACATGTTTGTATGTTTTTTTCACGTTTCTCCAAAACTATTATCGGTTTTGATCTTTTTTTTTCCCAAAATTTTTCCATAGGAAACAGTAAAGATTTCAAAAACCATAAACAAAAAATTTCTTTGGGGTTGGTATTAATTTTAAACCATTTTTTTTTTTTTGACAATTTTTTGATTGTTTTTTGGGGTTTGTTTAATTTAATAAATAAAATAATTAAAAAAATTGTATTGTCCGTTACGAAACGGGTTGAAGGTTAAAGTGGACAGCTCGGTCAGGCTAATTTTAAGTTTGGTTACATTCGCGACTCTTTTGTTTTTTTTAAACTTAACTTTAAGAAGATAAAAATTGGCCACTTCTTGAATTAAATTAAATTTAAAATTTTCCTAAAGTGTCCCTTATATTTGGTAATGATCTTACCTAAAGTTAAATTAAAAATTTTAAATTGTCTCAAAAACCACCCTTTTTGATAAGCTACGGGTTTGTTGCTAGGGAAAATTTTTCCCCCTTTTCAAACCAGTACAATAAAAAAATAAAAAACTTTTAAAAAAAAAAAACTATTCCTACTACTTATTAAAAAAAAAAGTATTCTTTTTTTTCAAAATTAAAAATTTAAAAAAAAGGAAAAACAAAATAAAATAGACGTCTCTAAAGAAAATTAACTCTTTATTTTTTTTTCCCTTTTAAAGTAACTTTGGGGGGGGATTTGGCTTAAGTTTATGGTTTTCCCCTTAAAACCCCCAAAAAAAGATTTTACTCTGTTTATCTTTTTTAACTAAAAATTTTTGTTGACAGCCCACCCCCCCGGTTGTTGTTTAATTTAATGTTATGAAAGGGGATAAAAACCCCAATTTTGCCCCCTTTTCATAAAAATGAATGTATCTTTCATAAGATTAATTAACTTTTATTATAAAACAAAAAAAGCTTTTTTTTTAAAATAAAAAGGAATATAAATCTTTTTAATGGATTATTTATCATGTAACCCTTTTGAAATAGCGATTCATTTTATTTTACACTAAGGTATGATTAATTTACAAAATTTTTTTAAAAAAAATTTGAGGTTTTAGAAATATGGATGTATATTAAGGGCCTTGGGAAAATTTTCGTTCTTGGTTTTGCCATTTTTATAAATATTATAGTTGTTATAATTTTTTCCAATGGGAACAAGCTACATTTCGGAGAATATTTATAAACTGTTAAACCCCAAAAAAAAAACCCAAAAAACCGAAAAGTTCGGAAATTGAAGAAGGGAAACCCCTATATGAATCCCCAAAAGTGATGACCACGAATTGTCGTGCCCCGGAAAAATTAGTTCGAAGGTGAAAAATTTTTGGAAGTCACCAAAAAAGGGTTTTCCTCCTTCAATTTTCAACGCAACTGTTTTCGGTATATTGCTAAAATGGTTTTAAAAAAAGAAAAAAGGGACCTAAATAACTGATGTTCATACCAAAAATACCCCGGTGCTATCGTAATTTAAGGCGAGTTCACTTGGAATAACAGATCAAATTTGGGTGTGAAAAAAATTTATTTGCCCCCGGGCTCCCGGGAAATTCTGGTTTTCACCACAATATGAAATACCCCAAATGAAGTTAGATAAAGCCAAATAATTTTCAGATGATTGGATTTGCCATATCGGAAAAGGGGGTTTTCCCGGCCTTTTGTCGGCATGTAAAGGGGGGCGTGAATCCGAGGGTTATCAGAGATTGTTTAACTAAATTGCGAATTTTTTCAATTAAAACCCGGGGTAAATTATATGTTTTGGGGATCTGCTCAACGGAAAAACACTTGTGGCTGGAAGAAAAAAAAATTTCCCCATTCCTTAACCCCCCCTTTCCCCCCAGGCCAATTGAAAATTTTGACTGGCTCGAAAGTCTACGATAACGGTGAGAAACGAAACGAAAAAGAACTTTGGAAAAAATTTCCCAAAAAGAGAAAAAATATACATATTTAAAATTATGGGGCCAGTTAGGAAAATTAAGTCATGAAGAAAAGGGAAACCCTTTGGGGCAAAAAAAAATTTTTTTTGTAATGATTGATTTTAATATGTTTAAAAAAAAAAAAATTTTTTTGGTAAAACGATTTCAATTTTTTCTTAAAAATTTTTAATAACAGGGGGTTTTAAAAAACGTTTGAAATAAAAAAAATTAAAAAAAAAAAAAAATTTAAAAATTAAATTCCTAAAAAATATTTTTCTTTCAGCAAATAATTTAAAAACGTCCCATTTAAAATCCTTTTTTTTTTTTTTATTTTTTAAAAAGGCTTAAGTTAATATCGGGGGCCTTTTTCATCATCCAATCCTTTTTTTTCCGATTTGTCTATGTTGCAGTTTTGGTTTCCTACCCCCCTGGGTTTTTTTTGGTTTCACTTTAAAGAAGCTTGAAGATATTTCGAAGTACAAGTTTATTGCAGTAACAATACTTCTTTCTTGCGAGAGAAGTAATAATGCAATAAAAAAATACCATATACGAAATTTGAAAATGTTTTAAAAATAGTTTTAGGATATCTAAATATCACTAACTACCACCATATAATGTTGGAAACTGTTTATTTATCATCAAACTAGTAAAATTGTAAAAAAGTCCTTGATTTTTATGTAAATAAACTTGGCAAATACCTAATATAAAAATTCCAAATGTCAATACCTACTCAATTACATATTTATATGCCTTAAGGTGGGTTTAGACCTGAGCACGTACGCAGTGAGCATCCATGCACGCATTCGTTTGCGTTTGCGAAAAGTGTTTAAATAGGTTTATGTATATTTCAACGCACAAGCTGATCCAGTTGTTCGCGGATGCGTTTATAATGGAAGACGACGATGGCGTCATTTATTTTAATGATAATTTGATAATAAAGAAAGAAGCTCGTAAACGTAGACAACAGACAAAATACTTTATTACGTAACTTTTTATGACCCTGCAGTACTCGCACATAATAAAAACACGAGCAAAAACTTTCCATTTTTGGCAGTGACACTAGTGAATTTATGATTTGACGTGTCACTGTTGAATGTATCTGTTTATATTATTAAGTTACATCTGAGGGTGCATGATAAGTTACTAATATGAACACATTTAGCAGATAATTCGTAAACTGTTGGCTGAAAAGAGCCCAAGCTTGCACATTAGGTACAACTCCTTGTGCTCCTCAAAATATCTAAAAAACATTTTTGTTTAAAATAATTAGGAGAGCCAATATTTTACTACTTGAAAATTTACAGGTGATCTTCTTTGTACCGCCCGGCATAGCAACACCCGATATACATATCATATACATTATTGTACATACCTTTTCAGTTTCAATGCTGGCCCTAATTTTACTTTTTCACGGCGAAACGATCCCATGAGACTTTTATCTTTTTTGTGCTTCTGCACTATCTAAATTGCAATATTTAAATTATTCACAAGTGCTTGCCAGCATCTTGTTTTTGTTTTAGAGTAATATTTTTGGTTCCTCATCCCATAATATAAAAAGTTTTTCGAATTCTTGCAATAGAAGCAAAACTCTGGTGTTACTCCACTCCATTTTCAAATTAAACTAATTCGCCCGTTGAAGTACGTGCGTTCGTAGATACTCCCAACAGTCCCAACCCCGTTCAAACTGGACGTTCGCGAACCAATTAATTCTTTTGAGCATCGCATCAAGACCGACAGCCGGCGGATCGCGCCGAGGCTATTCGCGCATAGAAACAAACAGCGTGAGCGTGCGCGCATAACCGTTTACACTTGAGCATTCGCGGTGGATCAGTGCGTGCGTGCTCAGGTCTAAACGCACCTTTTCAAGTAGTAAAATATTGGCTCTCCTAATTATTTTAAACAAAAATGTTTTTTAGATATTTTGAGGAGCACAAAGAGTTGTACCCAATGTGCAAGCTTGGGCTCTTTTCAGCCAACAGTTTACGAATTATCTGCTAAAATGTGTTTCCATATTAGTAACTTATCATGCACCCTGCAGATGTAACTTAATAATATAAAACCAGACACATTCAACAGTGACACGTCAAATCATAAATTCACTAGTGTCACTGCCAAAAATGGAAAGTTTTTGCTCGTGTTTTGATTATGTGCGAGTACTGCAGGGTGCATAAAAAGTTACGTAATAAAGTATTTTGTCTGTTATCTATGTTTACGAGCTTCTTTCTTTATTATCATATTATACATTAAAATAAATGCACCCGCCATCGTCGTCTTCCATTATAAACGCACTCCTGCGAACAACTGGATCAGCTTGTGCGTCGAAATATACATAAACCTATTTAAACGCTTTTCGCAAACGCAAACGAATGCGTGCATGGATGCTCACTGCGTACATGCTCAGGTCTAAACCCACCATTAAAACTGACTAAATTTAGCTAAAACAAGGACGCAATAATTAAAAAAAAAAACAAATGTTTATACCAATTAGAAATTTAATAAAGACTATACTATTTATTAATTAGTTAAATATAAATAATTTCTGTTTCTATTTTAAACAAACAACAATTATTTAATAAAGACCATACAAAAATTAAGTTTTGACGCGTTGTTATTGCGTATGTTAAAAGTGTTACGTTAGCCAATACTGTTTTTGTCCTAGAAGTTTTAAATAGAGCCACTTGTATGCAGTCTTTTACAGTCCATTTAGAGAAACCCCGAGCTTTTCACTTCGTGAGTTCTTTGTACCCTAGAGTGTCTAGACTGTTTAAGGGGACGGGGGTAAAGTTTGCACCTTTTTATATATTTTTTCATATTTTGAATGTATAACATCTCAAGAATATTATATTAAATTTTAAGGTCGATCAGAGCAAAATTGACGGATTATTGACCGTTGCTTCAACTCGAGCGTACAAAACTTTAAATCGATTTTGCCAAACATGTAATTTTTAAAGTCGGTGACCACTATTCCGAAAAAAATACTGAACCGATCGTTTTAAAAATTTGTATACATATTCTTCAAACAAATAACTATCAAGTGGCGTCAGTTTTTTTTATTTTTCAATTAGTATCAATCTTACAATAACAAATAGGTCGATTTTATTGTCAAAAATGGACATTTCAACTTCAAAATAATGCAAACAAATTAAAGATTGATAAAATAAAAAAAACCGGCGTCAAATGAGAGAAACTAATTAACTTATTAAAACAATTTATTTTTTTGATTTCAAATAATCCAGTGCTAAGGAATCGCAAAAAAAATTCGAGGCACCAGCGGAGAACTGCAATAAATCCGTTATTTCTGTATATTTTTGTACTAATGGGCTTTAACACTTTTTGAACTGTCCTATTTAATAAAAAGTTAGACATTTTTTGCACGTCTTAGTGCTTTTGTTCAGTGATTAGATGTTTTCACCTAATTTTGCCATGAAAAATTAAAAAAAAATTACAGTGCATGTAATTTGGTAAGACGAGTAAAATTAATTCTTAAAAATCATTTCAAATAAGCCTGGAGCTAGTGTTAAAATTAATACAAAATAACTTGGGATTTTTGGAAATTATTTTTTTCTAGTAGGAAAAATATTGTACGTGCCTGACTGACTGTCGAAACCGATTTTTACAATCTTGGTATTGAACATTTCCACTCGTATGAAACGTATCACTTTCGACACTTGTTATGTAATATACTATAACACTAACGGAGACACCAGGTATCGTAAATAGGATAAGGAGTTGTAATAAAAATTCAAAATATATTTCAGTGACGTCACCATCTGTGTTCTTGGCAATAAAAAGCGGCATGGCATATTGTGAAGTACTGAAAATTACCAAAAAACATTTACTTCACTGGAACCAGTTACAGCACTTCGGATATTCATAGACATAGCCCTAATATTTTGTCAATAAAATTTATTTTTGTAAAAAATTTAATATTAGAACAACTTATAGAAGTCGTATTACCATAAAAGAATTGAAATTGGTTTTTTATCTCCTATTATTAGCAACTGATCTTAAGGAATTTTATTTTACCTCTATTAAAAAAATATATGTGTGAAAGCAACTTTTTAATGAATTTTTCTTTCTTTTCAGGTAAGTTCCAGCATCAGGAATTTAAGAACTACACCAAACGGGTAAGGTAACGTAGCTAAATAATGACATAGACGTAGACAATTTTATTTTTTGGAGGGGAGTAATACAAAAAGTATAATTGAGTGTCTTTCAGAAGTCCCGGAACGACCCAATATTTCGCAAACGTCAAGAAGAAAAAATATGAAAATTACAACATAGTGGTTTTAGGATACGTCCAAATTGAGGATAGTAATTGCCATGTTGCCATGTATCTATTTTTTGGGATAAATTAGACAACATCGTTTTTTATACAAAGCTCAGTTTATTTTTATTACAATAAATTAAGCATTCCGCTATTACTAAAACCTACAAATTTTTGAATCTTATTTTTTGTAGTTTCTAAAATATAGCAACTCTGCATTTTCTTTCAAAATCCCACCGCTTCGTATTTCACAAACAGTTACAGGAATAAAGCACTAAATAGTGGTTAATTAATTAATTTTTGTTAATTAATTTTAATTTTCAAATAGAAGATTATTTAGAATTAAATAAAATAAAGTTGATTTCACACAAGAACTAATAAAAAATTGTTAACGAAGTAAATATGGTATATTTACCGAATTAACTACCAATTAAATGTTCAAAGTGTTTACCATTATTGGCTAAGCAATAACCTAAACGATTGTAAAACTCATTTAAAGTAATTGTTAGCATTTAAGGCGTTATCAAAAGGGCTCGTGACACTTGATTTTATAATAAATCTAAATTAAGCGGTTGCTTTACACAAATCCGATTTTTTTAATATCCCCAGAAGAAAAAGTCAAAAGATATTAAGTCGGGGGATTGGGCTGGCCACTTTATGCTTCCCCTTCGTCCAATCCACCAGTTTCGAAATGTTTCGTTTAAAAATGTACTCACCTCTCTGGAATAAGGTGTTGGTGCACCAACGATTGACATTTAATTTTTGTAATTATGAATGAAGAATAGATAATAATAAATACCTATAATGCCAACACACAAAGTATATCTTGGTAAGATCTAGGGTTTTAATGAATATTGTGTGTGAAGTGAAACATACGAATTAATTAGATTTGTTGTTACTGAAAATAATTTTTATTGAAACGTATCTATTTTTTTTTTTGGTATGATGGCCTTACAAACTGGTGTATTGGCCACAAAACGTATCTAAAAAATGGGCTTTCAAACCGAATCAGTAAATGAGATGTCACATAAGGAAAATTTCAACTTTATATCATATCTCTTTTGTTTTAGTCTAAATCATTTTGTTGGGTATTCTTTCAGATGATTTATTCTTGTTTCATACACTCGCATTTTGTACACCTCAAAAATTTTCCCAAATATTCTTATTTCGTACACATAATTATAATTAATAGGCGTTTTTCATGATTTTTTTTTATTAGCTTATTGCAAAGCCACATAAAAATAAAGGCCAAAAATATTTTTTCGATTTTTTTGGCCTCCGGAAATGCCTTAAAAATCAATTTAAGTTTGAATTTTGTAGGCCCGTCCACGGCCCTAAATTTTCTATTGGTGGAATTTTGCTTTTTTCAGCTTTTGTTTTGATCGCCTGTCATCAAATATCGATTGCGCAACATCTACAAAGTTGGCTTTTTTCCTGTCAATTGTCATATTGTCAATGTCAACCTGTTTTAACCTCTAATATTTATAAATAATTTCTAATTTGTAAATAGTGTGTGTTTTTTCCAAATATTCCAATTTATTACTATAGTTATTATTAACGTCAAACTTTCCTTGATATGAACCCTTTTTACGAGTAAATTTCCGTTATTTATTCAAAATGAAAAAAAGTGTATTGTTATTTTTTTAAAACCAGAACCCGGGCCCGGGTTTTAGGATCTTAAAAAAATTTCTTTTCTTTTCCCAAACCCCAAGACGATAGGAAAAACCTGGGGGCTGCTGTAGGTATTAAAAGAAAATGCCCAAAGGACATGCCTATTATTTTTGTGAAAATCTTTTTGATGTAAGTTTTTATGTTTTATTCCAATTTAAACTATTTAGGTGGTCTGGCTGTGTTTTACTGTAAAGTCTAAAGCATTTCGCATTTGCATTTCGATAAAATCGATACGATTGTCGATATCGATAGTTCCTAAACAGACTTGGCACCCATGTTAAATTTGATTGGTTGGGAGTGGCGGGCTATTTAAATTACAATGACAATTAAACCTTAAATAAAAAAATAAGGGGTTTGTATTTTTCCGTGTTATTTAGCAGGTTTTTAATTGTTTTCTACTTCAATTTTTACACACAACATTATCAATATCAATTGAGTGAAAATACCCTATTATAGTTTTCGACATCTCGTTTCGTACACCAAAAAAAGAGGTAGGTTCCTGTCTCTGATGGTTCATAAAATATGTAATATTTTATGACCGACCAGAACTGAGGGCTTTTGAATTTGTCTAAATTATTTCTACGTTTGATTCAGCCATGGCAGAAGTGCGGCCTAAATGAAAAAGTTTACTGTTTATACTGTTAGTGATCTATCACGTCTGAAATAGAATTGGAGAAAATAAAAAGCCGCTTACAAACCAGAACTAACCATGACCGACGAGAACTAAGGGCTTTTGAATTTGTCTAAATTATTCCTGCGTAGAGATTATTGACAAAAGTTTAATAATTTTCAATATGGTATTTATTTAGTTGGTCATTTGGGTCGTCATAATGGTCGGTGTACGAAACGAGAAACATAAAATTGATTAAATAATTCAGTGTACAAAACAAGAATATTTTAGGTAAATTTCTGAAGTGTACGAAACTAAAAAACACCTTTTAGATTCTACGGGAAGAAATACAGAAAGTGGCCATGTCACGATATTTTTAATACGAGGAAAGCCACAAGTAAGGCCCTATTCAGTCCTTGTTGGATGAGGCTGTATAATTAACTTGGTAAATTTAATAACGAAATTTGTGTAGTGACATTATTATATATTAATTCATAAATGCCTGTGACCAGGCTTTAGTTCCACTTCATACTAAATATTTTACAAATTCAGAATTCCCGCTAATCCCTGTCGAAACCACTGGGGCACACTTCATTTATATTTGCTTCTCATTTACTCCCTCTTTTTAAGTCCCATTGTTACCTCACTGCAAACAGAGTCGCAGACAATGTCTGGCCGTTCGAGGGATTTATCGATCTCTCCGCGTTTTCGGGGGTTAAAGCACTGCCTTAAGTATAGTGATGGGCCGAGTATTTAATTACTCGTTAAAAAAGTATTCGTACTTGAGTCCAGAGACTCGCATTGATATTCGAATACTTATACAATTAAACTCGATTACTGTTTTAAATTAAAGGCCGATGCTCATTCTTGACTGATAAATAGAAACTTCAATTTTTACTATGAGAAAAAATTAATCTTATTTAATAAACAAAAATAAGTTTTATAACTATAAATGATTAGATCACGTTGATATTCTTTTTAATAGTATTGCTTTGGTGTCATGTAAGTTTATACATCTTTTTGACAAAGCAGAATAATTTAAAACTATGATAATAACAAAGAATAATAATAAATTATATGTTATGAGAAAAAAAGATAACATAATGGTTCTGTGCAATACATCTATTCTAAATTATCTTCAAAGTATTCAGGCAGTACATAAAAAGCCTTTCCTAACAATAAGTTTTTGACTGACAATTTGAATTTATGAAAACTACCTATATTTTTAATTATAGCAGGTAATTATTAAACATTTTTTAAGTCATAAAGTTTTTTTAATAAAGTAGAACATGCATTTGGAAGATACAGTTGAGAATTTTGTCTAGTATTGTACGAAGGATTCTTAGTATTATTAAGCCAATATTTTTTTATATTAAATAAATTTATATTAAATACTGTTTATAAAATATAGATAGAAGTAGGTGTTAAAATTCTTTTTAATATAAATTATGGTTAACATGAGTCTTTCGACTTCTAGATGGATTCTGATAAGAATTTCTCCAAAAATAAGTGTCTCATCTTATAATCGATTTAATTAAAGCAAAATGAATATATTTTAAAATGGAAAATTCTTCTAATCCATGAGAGAGTACTCTAATATTATATATTAACTAGATGAAAAGCCTGTATCCGCCAGGGGAGGGGGCAATATTAAGTATCCTGCTCCTAGGGCCCTTCCTGGGGGCAACGGTAAAAAAACACTTTTTTCTCTATTTTTTTTTCCCGGGGGCAAATTCAAAAACGGCTTTCGTTAGGTTCTAGCCACTGCTAAAGACTACCTGTACCCCGTTTTAGATTTTACTCAAGCCATAACTTGGGAAACCCGTGGACAGACAAATAAATATATATATATACCTACGTACATATAAATATATCCACATATATATATATATATATATATATATATATATATATATATATTATATATATCAACGTGTCCCACGCAAATTCTTTTCATTGGGAAAATTTTTACTGACGTAAACAAAATCATTTTGATGTAGAAAAGTTCTGCTTATTTAAAAACTAAAAATCCCTACGCAAAAATTTAAAAATACCACGGGATCAAATGGGGGCCCAAAAACCAAAAAATTTTTCAACTAAAATCCCATTTTCCCAAAATTCGAAAGTTATTTAAAGGAATTATTTAGAATTAATTTTTATATCTAATTACGAAATCCAGCCACCTACGAAAAATATATATTTTTTTATTTCAGTAAATCAGAACGGAATAAAAAATAAAAGCTTTAATATAAAAAACAAATTAATGTTTTCACTTATAACAAAAGAAAATTAGTATAATTCAAATTTTAATATAGCCCCCTTCTTTATCCATGCATTTCTGTTTTTTTTCCTTTAAATATCCCTAAAGGAAGTAATCCAGTGGGTTCAGGTCGGGTGACCTCGCCGGCCAATGAATTTCTGAAAATTTTCCCTATCAACGCCCCTGGAACTTTTCCCTAAAGGGAAAACTCATTAACGGCTCGAGAATTATGGCATGGCGCACCATCATGCTGATACCACAAAGTATTTCAATGTCACTGGAAGGCCATTAATAAAGTCAGACAACTGATTTCCCAAAAAATGAAGGTAAACATCCGACGTTATATTACCCCGGAAGAAAAATGGGCCTATCAGTTGATTATCTAAAATTCCGCACCTTACGCATTTGTCTTAAAAGAAAACTGATCCCGACACTGGATAACAAACCGCTGGGTTAGCTGTAGTCCACCATCGATAGTTCTGGGAGCTAACAACTCCATTTGACGTAAAACAAGCTTCGTCAGAAAAGATTATTTTTCTATAAAGATCATGCATACCTTGATACCAAGCTGAAAAATCAAACCGAAAATCAAAGTCTCCAGGATGCAATGTGTGGACAAAGATGGGTTTATAGGGATGAAAATGATTTGCTTTAAGAACTCTTCCAGCAGTAGATTTACAGACTGGCGTCTTTCATTTCCAGGAAGTACTTTTTCATATTTCTCAAGGAAATCTTGGGATTTTCAACAACGGCTTGGATAATTGCAAGTCAAAATCTTCATCATCTTCGACCTGAACTTGATTTTTTATTGAATCTGTTTTCTACACTTCCACTACCTTTAAATTTTGCCATTATGTGTCCAACAGTTTGATGAGATACAGATATTTCTGGGATGCCTTTCATTGAAAATCTCAGCTGGCTTCTCTAAAGGTTTTGTATTTTTTCACCCACAATTAAAACAATTTCAATCTTCTGTTCCGTGGTTAGTTTTGGAGCATAATAAATCAAAATGATAAATGGATAAATTGAATTTATAACTGTACTTCTGACTAGAAATAATGTCAGTGTTTATTCAGTTATTATTGGCATAGTTACCTTCAGGTCCGATAATTACCTTTGTTAATTTTTGACAAAATTTTTTAATGTAAAATAAAAAAATACACTTTTTTCGTAGGTGGCTGTGATTTCGTAATTAGATATAAAAATTAATTCTAAATAATTCCTTAAAATAACTTTTCTTTGAATATTGCAAAATAAGGGTACTTTAGTCTTGGATAAATTTTACGTTTTTGTCGCTACTCTGTATACTGCTGGTATTTTTAAACTTTTTGCGTAGGGATTTTTAGTTTTTAAATAAGCAGAACTTTTCTACATCAAAATGATTTTGTTTCGACTGTCAGTAAAAAATTTTCCCATATGGCAAGAACTGCGTGGGACACGCTGTATATATAGATATGTTCATTGAAATTCAATTTAACATCGACATTAATTTCTTAAAATTCTGTACATGGAAATGATTTGATATTTTATCATTCAAAAATATGTTATTGAGTACACCTTTGAATGTTAAGAAGTTTTAGTTATAATAAAAGAAAGCAAGTTAGAGTTACATCATGATTTAATTTTTAAAATATCATTTTCAATTAGATCATATAACGAATTTGTATTTTTGTTAGAATAGTTTTATCATCCGCAAACATTGTAAATTTTCCTTTTATATCAAGTAAATCAAACAAAAGGTCCCAAAAAAGAACCCTGAAGAACACCATAGTTTATTGAAAAAAAAATATTTGGCTTTTCTCCAGAATAAAAAAAGATATATATTTATTTTAAATTCTAAATAAATCTAATTTTTTTAGTAAATTGTGAAGGAAAATCTACCCTTGCGACAATATAACTAAAAACATACAAATATTTTATTATTTCTTTAAATTAATGAACCAAATGAAAATATAAAAAATGTAAAATATTTTTAGGTGGGTGTCCTCTGTTAATAAAAAATAAGAAAATATTAAAAAGAAATGAAATTTAAATATTATTTCTTTTTTATATTTTCTTATTTTTTATTAACAAAGGACACCCACCTAAAGATTGTTTACATTTTTTAAATTTTCATTAGGTTTCAGTTATTTAAAGAAATAATAAAAAGTATGTTTTTAGTTATATTGCCGCAAAAATAGACTTTCCTTCACATTTTTAAAAATTTGGATTTATTTAGAATTTAAAATATATAACCTTTTTTATTCTGGAGAAAAGCAAAATAAATTTTTCCCAAATAATCCCAGAAAAATAAAATAATTTTTTAAAAAAACCCCTAGTTTATATTTCCCCTTTTTGACATAACATTATTTAAACGTACAATTTGTGATCTTCCTGAAAGATATGACACCACGAAATCCGTAAATATCAAGTTTTAATGAATTAATGTTTAATTTTCGCTAAAGCCTTAAGTATTTTAGTCCGTCAGCCCATCAAATTCTTAAATGAAAAATTTGATGGTTAGTGGGTACTCGAGTCAGCCTGACCCGGCCCATCCCTACTTAGGTACAGATATATACGGTGTTATGGCTTTTAGGGGAGATGTTTGAAATTTAGGAAGCTGGAATAAACCGTGATATCCTTATGCATATGGGGTAGATAATATGGTTTTACGTATTTTATGTTGCTGTTTTATAACGTTTCAAAGTATTTTTATCAGTGTGTATAATATACATACATTTTCAAGATAAAAAAGTAATAATAGCTATTGATTGATTGATTGATTGATAAACTAAATACACAAGTTGTGGTTTTGTCCGCCTGACACTGCAGCCTACAGGAAAGCATTGTATCTCTTGTGTGTTTTTCAGTTAAAAAGGTTTGATACCTTAGACAGGTGTAGTAGCCCTTTTACTGTTCTTTTCTGGTCTCCAGCCCCTCCTGGTGGTTAGTTCCACCATGAGGTTTTGATTTGTTCCCCGGTATGTAAGTGCAGGGCACTCATTTTGATGTGAGAGGCTGTCTCTTCCTCTTCGTCACATAGTTGCAAAGGGGTTTTCTTCTCTATAGATGCCCATAATGTGCATATTTTTTCTTAGGGTGCAGTGTCCGTTATTAATCCTGTCACTATTCTAATCTGATTCCTATTTAGTTTTAGTAGTTCACTTGTCAATGCTTTCGATAGTGAGTCCAACATTGATTTAGTGTGATTTTGCCTTGGAATGTGGTTCCAGTATGATGTTTGTGTTTGAATCCACCGGTCATGTAGCCAGGGGCCGGGGCTTTTGGTTTTCCCAAAAAAACAGGTTCAGGACCCACAAACATTGCTGCGGGCCTCCTTCCCCGGGGAGCCCTGCTTTTTCATTGCCCTGTATTCCCCTGTGTCCTGGCCCCCAGGAAAGTGTAACTTTGTTGTGGTTAGCCAGGTTTAGGAGGCATTCAGACATTTCCCAAAACCCAAACCTTGAGTTGACTTTGGATGAAGCTTTTATGCCCGCGGCTATCAGAGAAGATGGTAATGTCCCTGCCCTTATATCTCCTCCCTAAATTTTTCCCCGCAGCCCGGGGGTTCAATGGCATATATTTCCGCCTGGAAAACAGTGGCATATTTCCCCGGGGAAAGGGCATAAGCATTAAACCTGGGGTCATACCATGTATTCCTGCGCCGGCTCCATTGTCAGTCTTGGATCCATCGGTATACCAAACCAAATTCCGAGACTGACCAGGAGATCGCTCACTACCGCCCCAGGTATAATAGCTATTACTTTGAGACTAAAACACTTACGGCCGAGTGATGATCGCGTTGTTAAATTTAGCAATGGACTTAGCGATTGTTAAAAGGTTTAGAATGTTTAACAAAATGTCAGATTTTGACGGGTTGTCTACTAAAATCATTGAATAACACTGACAATGACGTTTTGTTAAATATTCTAAACCGTTGTTAACTTTTAACAATTGCTAAGTCCATCGCTAAATTCATCACTCGGCCGATAGCTTGGAAGGTCAAGCCTAATAATGTGGAAGCTGGAGGGAGAAAAAAGTTATTAATAGTGGGTCCGTTTCATTAAATTCCGTTAGGGTTGTGTTTTCTAATAACAAAATGATAGATTAGATCGAGCTGTCGCACAACGTTATCAATAACAAAAAAAATTGAAAAATTTTAATTGTTAATAATTTTTAATTATAAAACAGGCCATTGTTTATAGTTAAATAAGTAGAAAAATCATTGTCAGACCGATATACAAAGGAAAAAAAATAGTTTTTCAAGTTTTATACAGTCGTTTGAAATTAATATTTTTTTAGAAAATGAATTTTTATCTATAAAAATGCATAAAAATCAGAGCTGGGTAGGAATCGAATCCTTTTTGAAATCGAATCCAGGAATCGATTCCTTTTTAAGGATCTGAAGGCTGGAATCGATTACTTTTTAAAAATAGGATCCGTGATCCGGATTCGACATATAATTTTTAAATGATCCGGAATCAATTTCTTTTTGAAAGGATCCAATTACAAAACGAATCGTTTGTATTCCTAATTTATCGGTTTATAAATGCCACAATCCGCCATTTCAAATTTTTAAATTTTGACCTAAGATTATTAATTTCCAAATTTTGACCTAGCACCCTCAAAACCTTTATATGCTGAATCTGAGGCAAATAGGTTTATAAATGCCAAAATCCGCCGTTTTAAATTTCCAAATTTTTACCCAAGATTCTTAATAAGCATCACATTAATTTTCGAAAGAAAAGATAAAAAAATTAAACTGTCCATTAAAAATCTTTAAATAAAAAAAACACACCTAACATGTGAATTTTGACCAAAATATGTTGCTTTTCAGGTCAGAAACAACATTTAAACGAAACATTTTTTTCGTAACTGCGATATCCAAAAACAAGCATAAATTTTACTTGTATTTATCTTAAAAGTTTTGATTGCTCGATCTTCATAATTTTTTAATATGTATCCTTGAGGGACTTTTAAATGGGTCATTTTATTATTTCTATTCAAGGTGTCTTACAAACATGATTCTGAAATTTTAATACTTTTTTATATTCCGAGAGAAATTATTAAATGGTACTTGTGAAACTTCCTGTAAAATTTCAATAAAATGTCCCATTTATAAGTTGCTTGAGGTTATCTTAAGAATCAAATTTAAAAACCTTATGAAGATTTAGCATCGCAAGTTTTGGAATACAGTTCGAAATAATGTTCCAGAAATAATGTTTCATTTAAGGGTGGTTTCATGTTAATCTCAGAAATAACATATTCAAATTTGAACAATATTTACCAAAAACTAATTTGGCTAAGAGTTACAGCACTTTAAAATGAGGCTAAAATTATATTTCGCGGCTCTTGCTCCGTGCTAAATTGAAGTTTAATTTATCATTTTGATTATGTAATATCATTCGTATCGTAGTTATTATTTGTAAGTATAAAAACTAGAGATAATCCGGATTCGTGATCCGATAAATAGAAATCGATTCCCTGGATTCGATTATTTTTTTCCTTAAATAAAAAATAGTAATTCGTATTGGTAATTCGATTCCTTTACGAGGATCCGGGTCGGTAAATTGATTTATTTTTTGAATTATCCGTCCCAGCTCTGAGCTAAATCTTTTATTTACAAAAATAAGAAGGGTGTTAAAATAATCGATTTTTAGGGTTTCCTATACTGTATAAATCTATTCAATAATTGACATTTAACTAATGTTTTTCATAGATCACTGTCCATAAAAAATATTTCTGAGATTATCTTTGGAAAAAGTGGTTATTTTTATGGGTAGATATTGCGCTCCACTTTTGGACACCCTCCTTAGTTTTCTCTTTGAGTTTTTTTCTTTGTACTAAAGTGATGGTACCAGCTCATGCTTAATATGTATTATCTGAAGACTTTGAAGATAATTTAGAATAGATTTATTGCATAGAACTATCATATAGTCTTTTTTCTTCATAATAGCATATCGATGGTTTAGTATGAAAACCTCGTATGGCACAAAATATAAATTTTACAGAAGACACAAAAAACTGAATTGTTGCACTATTTTGCCTGGAATTTTTTTTAATTTTTTTACATGTCTTGGATTGGAACTAACACCCACGAAATGTTTTAAAATGAGAAAACACACTGTGAACACTTAAAAAATGCAGCCCATCTTCCTTGGATATACAATGTCTTCACAATAAATCCACTTAATCTGGGGAACAGCTGATATGCGTGGTTCTTGTTGTTGTTTATAGAGAGCAGCCCAGATATAATTTTTGTAACAGCTTTAAAAAAATGGAAATACAAGGTTTTCATACTTAGCCATTGATATAATTTATTATTATTTTTTGTTATTATCATAGTTTTATTTTATTCTGCTTTGTCGAAAAGATATATTTTAATCCCATATGATAATAAAGCAATATTATTTTTTTATTATTATTATCTGATCCGGTTCTAAACAAAAAAAATGATGTCAGTACATTTAGCGAATAAAAACGCACAATAACATTTATTTATGGGTGGTTGCATGTCGTAATTTATTTATTATATTTGTTTAAATTTACGCTTTCACTTTTAAAGGTACTTTAACGAACCTAAGCGAGCAGTAATATTTTCATTTTTGGCACATTCATCCGGTACAATTCGAATATTTAAATATAATTTAGTGAAAAGTATTTAAAAAAATCATACGTACGGTGCATTTAATTTCTAAACTGTTGCGTGGTTTGAATATGTTATTTCACAAAACAATGGGATCATTTGGGCAATCAAAAATGAGCATTGATATATCAAACCCAAGCAGTCACTGAGTTTATACAGACTTTGTAGAAGGAAAACACTTTAGGAAAAATTAGATAAAGGTATAAAAGAAAATGGGAGATTACACACACTAAAGTGTTATTTAAACTAAGTAAATTTTCAGGACCTCTATTAAAAAAAATCTGCTTGAAAATTTGTAGCTAATTAGTTGCTAAAATGAGATTATTTGGGCTCAAGCCCCGGAAAATTTCAAAACCAGTCTCTACAGCTATTTAAATCAAGATAGAAATTTTTGATCAAGATCACCGTTAATTACCTGTCGCCATAATTACCTCGTCGCCACGTTACCAAGACTGGCCAGTAGATTGTGTTGCTGTTTGCGGAAGCACTCAATTGCTCCTATAGTACCAGCAACAAAATAGTTGTAATGATCCACCGGTTTTTTAATTTTCCGTTACATGCCTGGTACTATAGAAGCAATTGAGTGCTTGCCTGCACAGCAACAAAATCATTGCCGTCGATAACGTGGTGAAAAATGAAATTCAAGGTAGCATGTTAAAAAAAAATCTTTAATATTTTGATATTGCTAATTTATAGCAACAAATTAGCAACAAAATCCTGTGATACAGTCGACAGGTAATTAACGATTTATCAAAAATTCCTGCTATCTTTATATCAATATAGCAGTAATTTCGATTTTTGAAATCGGCTTGAGCAACAAAATCCTTATTTTAGCAACTAATTAGCAACAAATTAGCTACAAATTCCAGTGATTTTTTATCGAGTTTTGCTAATTTACCCCTGCTAGCTTGATGGAACTCACAAAAGCCCAAGAGCCTGCGCTACCTCTGGTTGTGAGTGGTGAGGGCCAAGTTCCTATCCAAAAATCTCGATCCGCAAAAAAGTGAGATCTAAAATAAGACCAGGTTCTTTTTGATTTGGCAAGTTTTCTTTCCTTTTTCTTTAAAACACTAAATCTTAAGTTCCGTCCAATAAACTGTTTTATTTCACTTAAAAATCCGTATTATTAGGCATTAAACCTCGTGGACTGTCCTAATGCAAAAATTAAAACTTTTGGCAATTTTGTTTTTTGTTAATCAAATTATTTTTAAATATGTTCTGGGGTTTTTTGTGGCGGATTCATGTTTTAGTATGTTTTTTTGAGATTATCCCCTTTGATATCTCGAAATGGGACTACTACTTCGATCCAGGTCCTGGGGTATAGCGGACCGAGACTGCTCAGTCCTATTGACCCCTATGAACTGGCAGATCGCCTGAAACAGAAAAAAGAAAAACCCTCCAAAAAACCCAAAAAAATCAAGATACTAATCTACGTTTCGGTGTTAAGATAAAATTAAAAGAAAAAAATAGAAATTAAAACTAAATTTTTAGGAAAATTTTGGATTAACAAGTTAGGAAATTCTGACAGCTTTTTAAAATTTATGACGTTTTGTCATAAATGACATATTAAGTTGTTTGACTGGTATATTTACAATTTTCAAAAAGACAAAAAAAGTGAGATGGTGTTTTTAATTTTTTCCTAAAATGATTAAACATCAAGCATAGGTAACCAATACATGTATAATTTAAATTAACAAATATTGAGCCAAAATTTATCTTTATTTAATAATATAAATGACTTTCCTTTATTTTACTTTTTTTTTGAACAAGTTTTTTTGCAAAAATCTAAAGCATTCCAGTTTTTTTAGGGTTGTTACAAATGAGTGTTAAAGTTTTTTATTTGGGAAATTTTGCGATTTTAATATATGTTCTATGTTCTTTTATGCGTTTTTAATGGTTTGGAATTTAAAAACCTATATAAAATTTAATACTTTGGGCAAGGGATTTTATAAATAACTTTTTTTTTGTGTTTTCGTTTTTTTTTTAGGGTTTTTTTTTTTTTGTTCCCTTTGATCTAATAGTGATTTGTGTTTTAGAGATAGTGCGAATATTAAATTTAATACCTATTCGTTGAATTTTATTTGATGATCCAGGAATAGGTATATGGTAAAAATAGATTTGTAATGAGTCTATTTTGATTTTGTCTTAAATTTGGTTGTTCACAATTTTAAAAGCACTTGTTTATAAAATCAAGAGGATAATCTTTTGGAACTAAAATATCATTTAGATATTCTTTTTCATTTTCTCTATTTTGATCAGAGCAAATTATTTAATTCTATCAAAAAGAATTTTTTTAACTCTTTTTTTACCATTATTCGGTAATTAGAGTTAAAATTTCTGTTTGTAGTGTAGGTTTTCTATAAATTTTAGTTTCCAAATTATTTATCAACTTTTTTTTATTAGAATATCCAGGCCAGAAGTGTGTTTATAAAAGTCAGTGTTGTATTGAAAATATGTTGTTTTTAGGCAAAAAGTTAGTAATTCAAGAATAGAGTTTATGTTTAGTTTGGTTCATTCACCAAGTTGGACATCATTTTCTACTTTATTTTTAACAATATTTAATGTTTTATCTACAGGCACAATTGTAAATAAACTAAAACATAAAAACTTAGCGGGTGTTTTTAGGTCTCGTCTATGTCTATTTTTTTAAATTTAAACCTTGTGAAACAATTTCCAAGAAAAAACAGTTAAAGGAAAACCAATTTGTAACTAAGCGTTGAATAAATAGGGAAATATTGATTTAATAAGGTAAAATTGTATGCAATGTAACAGTTTGATAACAGAAAGCAAATTATTACGAATTCTGTCACGTTCAGTGGATTTTATTTTATAAACAATAAAGCAAGTAACGTGTTTATACATTTTTTTTTGTGTACGATTACGTTATACAGTTTAGGGACTGTAAGATGGCCCTTTTTGTACTAGTAAAATAAAAAAGTCTTTAATTTACACTTCTTTCCGATATCCAAAACTACGTTAGGATTGTTTTTTACATCTTTATTATTTACATACACGACATTACACTAAAATTATTTTATGTAAAATTGAGCAATAAAGTGCTATTTATTAAAAAATGTGGCGTCCATAAAGTAGCACTTTATTGTACTAGTAAAATAAAGTTACTTTATCTACGACCTGCAAAGTAAGTGATTATTATATTACTCATTTTAGCATATTTGCGTTGCATAATGAGTCTTATTACGCGCTATTGGGGGATTAACCCCAGGGGTTATTAACCAAAGGGGGAAATACTTTTACATAACGCATCTTGACAAACCGCATTTTTAACACAATTTTTATTTATTATTTATTATTATTATTATTATTATTATACAATAAATTTATATTTTAAAATTAATTATTATAAATATTGAAATTAAAATTTACAAAAGGGAACCAGGTAACAAATCGTAAAATTGTTCAGTTAATGCCGGGGGAACGGCATTAGCTGCTGCAGTCGGGGCGACGTACAAGAACTGTAGCAGATTGAAGGTTCCGCACCCAAAATTTTTCGCAACATTTTTTGTTCTCGGTAAGGGATCAATATAACCTTCAGCCACGCGGCCCCTTTTCCCCCATGGCATTTAACAGTCAATGGTTACCAGAATCCCAAAAGGGGGTGGATAAACGCGGAAAATTCCGGTTTTAATTCTGGGTGTGGAAATTTAAAAAGGTAGCTATAGTTTTGGCATGCTGCCAAACGTATTGATACCAACGGGCTCCTATGAAATGCCTTTCTGTAACCCAAAAATTTTCATGTATCCGTGGTTTGGATGCAGCGATTTGTATTTTCAAACAAACCATTCGACTCCTCGAAATCCTCCAGATGCCAAAAAAATTTTCGGGGAAATTTTTTTTTAGTTTTGGGAAATTTTAATATGAAAAACTTTTCCTTCATCTTTGACGTTTTCGCATAATAATTGGCCACTTCTTGTTTTCTGCAAGCCCCAGCAATGCCAATGATTAGCCCAACCTGTAACAAAGACAAATAAACTTAAGTATAGTACGCTTAAAGTCACTACAACTTTAAACTCGTTTTGGTTTTTGCTGCTATTTTTTGAAAATATAAAAACTCTAGATTCTTACCTTAATAAGCAAAAATTTCCCATCATCGGCTGTGGCAAGGAACTGCATTACGTGAACAAATTTAAAATTTAAAAAAAAATCATGTTTTTATTAATATCTTTGGGTCTGATAAAAAATTTTGTATATTACTGTGGGTATCAGTTCATTACAATACTTGTGTGATTATTCCCATTTGGTCTACGACCTCGTCGATGTAATATTTAACACTTTTGTTATTGTAAGAAACTCATACTTATTATATAAATAACTATTATTTTACTCGTAAAATAAAGTAACTGTCATTGTCAATACCAAATGGTCAAAGAACAATTTTTTTAAAAATTTTTTTTAAAAAACTTTTTTTTTATAAACATTAAGTATTTACTCCTAACAAACTTTTTTATTTTAAAAGGTTGGTGCTAAAAAAGCTAAGATTCCCTCTTGATCGATCTTCTGCAATTTTTTTTCGTTATACCACTGTCTGTACACTTGGTATGTCTCTTCGTACAACGTTCTGGACTTCGCAGGTAGTAAGGAATCCCTAACCTGCTGCAGCTGTCTTTATTTCTTCTAAGACTTCTGGGGGTTTATTTTGGCTTTTTGATATATTGTCGTTCTTGGGTTCTTTTATTGAAATGATTTTGGGGTATTTTAAAAAATTTTCCATGTCAACTAATTTGACTTTTTTTAAAAAAGGACATCTACATCTCATAGCAACTGCAAATTTTTTTTGCTTTAAAGACCTCTCAAGGTAAAACCCTATCCAGGGATACTTAAAAAATTTTTTTTTCTTATTTTTTTTTTTAATTTTAACTACATATCCAAAGCCAGTAATATAGTGACCCAACTCGAAAAAAAAATTTTTGGTAAATCCAAAAAAAAGTTTCAGGGAAATTTGTCGGGATTACTTTCAATAGTCTATATCTTTTTAAAGGGATGTTAGCCTTTGATTTTTTTTTTTGTATTTTTTTGACGCATAATATGTAAATTATGCTATAAAATTTAAAAGAAAATATTCAGGATATAGGCTAAAAACGGGTTCAACTTGACATTTTTAGTTTAGGTCATTGTAGTTCTAAAAAACCTGAAAAATTTGGGGTTGTTTCGAAATGAGCCTTCACTTAAAAAATATTCTAACATTGTCTGACTGAAAACAAAAGAAACCATTATTGTACTAAAGTATTGCTTTATTATTTCTTGATATTTTCAGTTTATTAGTAGCTAAACAACATAGTATATCAAAAATATTAGGTCTTTTTTTATACGAATCTTTATTCTAACAACAAAAATAATAAGTAAATGACAACCCACCATAAAACCTAAGTATTAAAAAAAAATCGAATGAAACTAATCTAAATAAAATAGGAACTTTATGTTTCCTACTTATTAATCAGACATAAATAACATTTTTTTTTAAAAAATCCCAAAATTTTTCGTGTTGCGTTTATATTCAAAACGCAAAAAAAGTAACGTTCATTAAAACTAAAAAAAAAAGAAAAAA
>JAHBCN010012651.1:0-26237 GCA_019359885.1 Listronotus oregonensis
TTCTTCTTGAGTTCCCTTCATTTCTTCTTAACTGGTCTTCATTTCTTTCTTCAGATCTTCTTGGCTGGCCATCATTTGCTTTATCAGTGCAGTTAATTCTTCCATAGCTGCTGCTTGCTGTCTGGTCCCAACAGGCATTCAAATATTCTTAATCCCTTTCGCTTTCTTGTAGGTCCTCATCCCACTTCTGACACCAAATGTTCCGTGAGACCCCGTATAAAAACACAGATCCTGGTTTTACACCTTTTTATTGGAAATCAGGTTCACAGACATATCTATGGTAACAATAATTCAACATAACGTAATTATGACAACTGTTTAACCTTTAACTATCTGTCAACTTCTGTTCTCTTTGAAAGCCAAAAATAAACTGGCCCGTGCGGATTTCCTTTGCGCTTTTTATAGTAATGTGGAAACGAATAGAAAAGTCTGGAAAAGTCTAGAATTAGCTGGAAGAATTCTTTTACTACAGGATGCAAGAAAAGTGTACTATAAAATGGATGTTTCGCGCCCTCAGGATAACCCGCAATGGCCATCAAAAAAGGGAAAAAGTAAGGTAATTTATTTCAAGTAAATTATTAACCCAAATAAGATAATTCTAACCTTTTACAATTCTATTAACTAAACAGATATTTTTAAAGTCCGTAACATTATATTGGCCTACTTAATAAGGTTATTTTGTAATTTTTTATAATGTTTGTTTTATAGGCTTTTAAAGAATCTAAAAGAATTAAACTCTGGTAGCTAGCAACGCCTAGTAACTATGTTATTTAGATTTATTGCCAGACTGCTAGTTTTATTTCAAGAAGATTTGTTTTTTTTTTCGTTACCAGGTTAAGAAAATTTCCGTTTTTCTACGGCAGTCAAAAATTATTGAAACGACTCTGCTTTTTGCCGACTTTTAATTTTATTATGTTAGCATAAGGGATTGTCTACAAAAAATTAAAAATTAATTAGTGTAAATGATGTGACTACACGGGGTGTTTTTTCATATTTTACCCTTGTGTATTCAATAACGAGGGTGTAATAGGGTGAGTGACCAACTTGCGAGTTAAATAATAGGGTTAAACGTGACACTATCTATTTATACAGTTTTTAGTGAAATAAGTTTTTAATTTAAATATGATTTATAGTTTATATTTAAATTTCCAATTACAATGTTGTGCATGAAAATCATCCCTGCAAAACCAGTGTGTTATAATGGAAAGATAATTTCTATTTATATAATTCTAACCTTGAAATGATCACATTACATAAAAAATTGGGAAAATATTAACAACATATTTTGACCTATATAGTCGCGACTGTTTATTAACTCTTCGAAAATAAGTCTAAGGTAGTTTTATTGTTTAACAAACGAACACGTACGAGGATGAGATGAAGAGTTTTCGGCCTAACCCATAGAAGACGCGAATTGCCTTTTAAATGATGGCATATTTAAATAGCCTCAAGCTTTGCTAGTTTATCTTCAAAGTATGGAGAAAGCGTCAAGTGGTTTATATTTATAGTTGTTAATAATTTTATATTTGTCAATCATGGAAAAAATTTAGATACATACAGTTATAAAATATCTACTTTTATATCAAAGGTTTACTCCCTACAAAAATTAAAACAGAGTTAGATGCTACTTTCAGGCATCCAAGATGCTCGCGTTCCGGCAGGTCGAAAACGGCCACTTGTGAAGAAATTTCGCAGAAATTTGATAAAATCGTTTTGATTGATCGCCGGCTGAACTTAAATAAGATAGCTGAGACTATGGGTATATGGAAAGATCGAACACACCATATTTTAAGTGAAGTTTTAGGGATGAGAAAACTATTCACTTAATGGGTGCTGCAAATTTGCCAATTTATTATTTTTTGTAATAAAACCATATTCTGTTCAGGATACTACTAATTTTGATTCTTTCCGAAAAAGGTATTAATTATTATATATTTTTTCTGCCTTACTTTGATCCCCACTACTCTGCTCCAAGAGCGAGATTCCGCCTACAGCTCAATTTTCAGAGCCATTTTTTACACTTTACTCCAATTTTGCTGCTTTGTACGGTTTGCAGAATAAAATTTAATTCAATTTTTATTTATCATATAAATAAAAATTGCCTTTACTGACAATACTAAGAATGCATTTCCGATAGCGATTATAATATATTAATAAAACAATGAATTAATGCTTGAACAATTTACCAAGATTCTTTACTTTCAACATGTCTCAAAAATATTTAAACCGTAGTAACTTCACAATTTCAAAACATCAATGAACAACATCACTAAAATTACAGTAGTATTCAACAAAATACATTTTAACAAGTTATTATCATATTTGAATGGAATTGCCTTTGTCTTCTTCGGAATCGGATCTCTCCTCGCTTTCTACTGTATTGATTATTGTTTTGTCTCCGTCGTATAGTGGTGGATCCAAGTTTCATCGACAGTAACAAATCGGCAAAAAAAATCAATTTGGGAACGCTTAAAAAGTGTCAAAAACTCTTCTAAGATGGTCAAGCGAATAAGTTTTTGATCTAAAGTAAGTAATCCCGGCACCTATCGAGGAAATAATTTTCTCGTCTCTAAAATTTTAGTTAAAATATGGTGAGTTTGCTTTTTCATATGCCCACAGCCTCATCCAACTTTAGTCGGCGATCATTCAAAACGATTTTATAAACTTTCTGCACAATTTCTTCAGAATTTGCCGTTTTTGGCCTGCCGGAAGGCAGGGTGCTCGTGCGACCACGTTTAAAGTCTAACCCAAGTTTTGACGGTAGAAAATGAAGACGCTGACTCACCTAAAGTAGCATTTAACTTATTGTTAGCTTTAATTTCTGTAGAAGGTACACCTTTAATATGAAAACATTTTTAACTGCACCTATCTAAATTTTACCATTAAAACCTATAAGTATAGTATTAAAAATGAGGGAAAAACTTTTTTAGGAAATCTATGTTTTAGGTGTAGGGGATAAAAAAGAGTGAATTCAGCCCTTCTAAGCCCTTAAATGTAATTTCAAATATCATATTCAAATTAAGTGGCTCAAAAAAAGTACAAAGGAAACGTTTGTTTAATAAATTTATGCTTGAAGGGTAAAAATGGGTTTAAAAAAACCCTTTTCGTAGGATATACTATGTCTTTCCGACAATTTGTACCCGATCTATTTTTAAAGAGAATGCAAAAGGTTTCATCTTAATTCATGACCATCCTAAATCATTTAACGGCAAATTACAGATTTACTCGGACTACTACACTTTTTCTCCCGCTGGCTCGCTTCCTCACTACCGCTACTCTACTCTGCTTCGCTCGTCGTTTTTTTCACCAATTTTCCTCCCCCTGAGCGAAAAATTCAAAATATGGAGAGAAAAATTTTGATCTTTACTTTCATATGACGTTTTCAAAATTAAAATATATTGATTCGCCTTAAAACGATGAGCCTCGCAAAGAAAGCCCTTATTTTCTTGACGAGCCCTAATTTGAAAACTATAAATTAGACAGAAACTATATTTCGCGTAGTTAAGATATGATTTTTTGAAAAAATGTCAATTTTTGAAGTTTTCTCGGTTATTCTTGCCGAAAAAGGCTTGAACAAAGTTCTATAAAAAAAGCCGTTTTGTAGATTTTTTAATTCTCTAAAAAAGTCTCATTGACACCATCGCGATATCTCTAATAAATTGACATTTTGTTGAGCTATAAGCAAAAAACAAAAAAATACCTATTTTACAGTTTTTATTGTTTAAACAATTACCGTAAACAAATTCGCTGGAACAACTCGGGGGTTTTCATCTATTTACCATGTTTTAAAAGGTGCACAGGTTGTTTCTGGCTAAATATAAGTGTGCGAAAATATCTTTACTGATTGGCTTATAACCCCTCATATATCTAAGTGGTAGAGATCGAACGCTGTTAGAACAATACCGATACGTCACGGTCTTATATCAGTTTGCCATATGAGACCGTGACGTATCGGTGTTGTTCTAACAGCGTTCGATCTCTAAATATAAACATAGTTAATATTAGATAAAAGAAACTAAAACATACCAGGGATGATTTTTAATTATTTTCTAATAACAGAAGACATGATTACTGTTGTTTTTTTAAGTAATGAAAAGCTCATTAAACGTATAACGAAACATTGAGAACGACATCGATAATTAATGCTATTTAAATGGGTATACCTAATTAGTCATAAATTGAACATACCAAATTTGGGAGATTGCATACTACAGCCTCATTTCGTTAATACTACTTATTTTTAATTTTATTCTAAATAGGTACGATCGTATAGATAACCAGATGACATTAAATAAAAATAAAAATTAAAGTCTTTTAATTGGCGCGACTTTCTCTGTCATATTAATTAAGGTAAACTGTAACACTTTTTTACGGGATTTCATAAAAAGATGCGGGTTTATTTCGCATCTTGGAAAAGATAACCAAAAAGTTGTTTTAATTAAAGCAAAAGATGAATCAACAGGTGGTTACTAAGGCGGATGCTATACGCTTAAAATGTCCCTCCGTTTCAAGTACAGGATTATTTATTTTAAAGTAAACAGGGCTTTATTTTTGAACTTCCCTGTACTTTTTGAAAAAACGAATATAGCCATTTCGTGTGTTTTTTTTTTCGTAGAATTCAATAATCTAATCAGAAAAACATTTGAAACAAAAACAAAAGAGTTACAGCACGAGTGACGTAATTTTTAAATGAAATACTCCGTATATTTTTATATCAATAGATAAAGATTTTCACGAGGAATTCGGTGATAAAGGGGTTGCTGGGTTTATTTCCTGCGGTTCTGCTGCAATTGTCTAAAAACTGCATGATACCATAAGGATAGTTTCACCTGAAAAAACCTGGCTGCCGCAGGTCACGGGTGCTTATTTGTCAAAGTCAAGAATTTTAAAAATACGTTTATTACTTTTTGGAGTAGTTTTATAATGAGGTTTTTATTAGAAGAACGGCGTCAAATTATATTATATGCTAAAAATGATGTGATATATCTGTTTCTAAACCAAGCAGCAAATAATAGTGCCATAACGTCCAATCCACTGATTGTGTCTGGTCAGATCTCTGTATCTGTATCTGATCAGATACTGCACAACTTGACGAACAGCACGGGGCGGCGCTCCGTCTTGTTGCCAATTTATCTTGCGAGACGTTTTGAGTGGCAATTCTTCTAAAATGTCCTCAATATCGTTTTTAAGAAAATTGAGATATCTTTCTCCAGTTAAGGATCCCTCATAGAATATTGGCTCGACAATTCTATTGTTAAGCACACCACACCAGACATGAAGAGAAGATTTCCCTTGGTATTTAATCTCTTAAAATTTGCTGGAATTTTGTCATGCCCAGCTGTGCGTATTGCGTCGGTTAAACATTCCTGATTTAGTGAACGTATAGTCTGACAACCGTATCTGTGACAGTGCGGCGTCGGTAAGGGGAAGGATGTTGTAAAGCAAACATGGCGTACTTCATTCATAAAAAGAACAGCGGCGTGCGGATTTTCCAAAAGTTGAAAATGAAATAATGTGTACAGTATACATTTATGTTTTATTTAAAATATATTTTAAATGTATGGTCGTCACCAAAAATAAAGGCATTTAAAGACCATCAGTAACAATTTCACAAAATATTTTATGGAAAGTTAAAAATGCAGAAAACGTCATCATCTAATAGGTTTTTTTTATTTGTTTACCTCTAAGATAGGCGGTATTTTTAATTTTTGGTAATAATTCAAAATGAGGAAACGTCGTTCTACGTTCCCTGTAGTATTATCATTGCAATTTTTGATAAATGGCAAAGAAATGTATAAAATAAAAACCTACTAAGTAAGCATTACTATTACTATAATGGTAAATCATTATCTACCCATGTCTCGTCCAAATAAATAATATTTCGCCCTTCTTGGCGATATTTTCGTATTTCATGTATATATTTGTACCTCCAATGTAATATATTAGGACGCTCCATTATTTTTTTTATTTTGAAATTTACGCCAAAAAACCGTTTGATATTAGTAACGTCCTAAGTGTTTCCCTAGAATATGAAAAATTTAAATCTTCTCGCAATTTTTGCAACAATTTTCTACTTGTCGGGACAACTTTCAATTTAAGATAAAACCTATTTATCATATGTCTTATCACTTGAAAATCAAAATTTTTATTCTTCTCGACAAGAGAAAGACGCCGTCGTTTTTTTAGGACTGGATAACATTTGATTGGGGTTATTTTCCAACCGTTCCTTATCTTCTTTATTAATTTTTCGTACAGTTGATACGGCAACTCCGGTGTAAAGAGATACGCGATCAAGCTTACGTTTAAGTGGCAATTTTAAAGTATTGCTTACGGCTTCTTCATCGCAAACCCTATTAACAAAATAAAACAAAAATAAAATGGACAAAAGTATATTTAAAAGTAGTTTTTATTTAATTTATGAAAAGCTGTATGCTTTATTCTGTGTATTACAGTGTTAGTTCTGAAATAAAAGCGTATTACTCAGTCTTTATTTAGTGACAAGCGGGTTGCCTAATCATCGAGACTTGCCCGCTTTCTTTGTTACTTGCTAACAGCTTAATGAAAACAATACTTTTTTCATATTTTTGACGTAAAAAATGGTATAAAGACGAATAAAGACCCTCTTCGTTAAAAATGTTGCAAACAGATGACTTGCCAAATTTAGTTGTCGCTACATATTATAAAGCTTTCTTTTTCGTATATTTAATGTTTAAGCCCAATAGAAAAAACATTATTACTGTTTTATAAGATTGTTACTTACCTATAAACATTTGCTATTACTTCTTTTGTTTGTCCGTGTAGTGTCTTTCCGCAAGTAAATTTCATTTTAAAGTTCATTTGAAAACAATAGTAATACTATTGAAATACTATTTAAAAATCAAATAAGAACTAAAAAATGTATATACAAGGTAGAAAAACAAAACAAGCAAAATTACACAACACCAAATATAAAACTTAGAAATAAGGATAAAACCTTCGACCTCCGACACTGAATGTTTAAATATTCGACATTCCAAGAGAGAAACCAGAAACAGCGCAAACACTTCCAATCACAAGTAAATTTACCCCATAGAAACAAAACATGTGACAAACTCCACCAACCAGGTTCGTTTACTTCGCAACTGGACAAACCTTTTGTTTGATGTTGCCAGTTTAGACGAAATCGATAAGGTCTTTGGAAAATAATTACCTAATAACATAATAGTCCTTAGTAAAACAAAATAGATATTAAATAAAAATTAAAGTATATAACAACCACATTTAATTCTCAGCTTTTTTTCAATATTTTATTTTGTTATTGTAAAAAAAAATATTTTAACATTAATATTATCACTTATACTATTGCTTTCTTGTAGTTAAACTTGGCACACACACATATATTCGTTCGAAATAGTTTAAATTCCTTTCGCTGCTACAGTTAAGTTTGTCAGACTATAGCTTCATCCGTCCAAAGAATCGTTTCAAACAGGGTAGGATCGTTATCTTGTTCATGGATTAAAATTTGTGATACAAATTGAAAGCGAAGTTCATTTTGTTCACGTGTTAAATACTGCACTAGAAGAACGTGATATGAAAGATACTTAAAATATTTCAGTGTTCTCTGAACCGTCGCATAGGTTACTCTTTTTCTTGCAGGGTCATACCTCAAGTCTCTAACTGCGTCAGTAATTGACTTCAAGGGATACAAAGTAAAATAATTTAGAATAGCTCGATCCCGGTTTCTTTTTCTCATTGTAGTCCTTTATGTAACGATTTTGTTTCTTCGAATAAGACCTTCAGTTTTAAAATCGTTTTTACTGATATTTTTTGGTGGAAATTTGCAACATATCTTTGTCGTGTTTCCCTTGTTTTCCCTAACCCCATTATAAAACTACTCCAAAAAGTAATAAACGTATTTTAAATATTCTTGACTTTGACAAATAAGCACATGTGACCTGTGGCAGTCAGGTTTTTTCAGGTAAAAGTATCCTTATTTTAGACAATTGCAGCAGAACCGCAGGAAATAAACCTATATCACCGAATTCCTCGTGAAAATATCTATATATTGATATAAAAATATACGGGGTATTCCATTTAAAAAATACGTCACTCGTGCTATAACGCTTTTGTTTTTGTTTCAAATGTTTTTTGATTAGATTATTGAATTCTACGGAAAAAAATACACGAAATGGCTTATTTGTTTTTTAAAAAAGTACAGGGAAGTTCAAAAATAAAGCCTGTTTACTTTAAAATGAATACCCTGTACAAGAATGTTAATGTTTATGGCGAAAATAATCACATTGAATCTCCCTAGTGCAATTTGCTGTAAATTTTTTGAGTCCATGAATTTTTTGAAAATTATCACAAGTCGCGAAGCGGCGACACTCAGTCGCTACACCCCAGCACCAGAACCGAAGTGGTCTCATTTTCCAGAGACGTTTCATGCAAGTAAACCCATGAAAAACTTATGAAAACTTGAATCCGCCACAAAACTATAAAACATATTAACAACTTGTAGATTAAAACTACTGAAAGGTATTTTAAGTAAAATCAGTTGATAAAAATTTTAACACAGGGAATGTTTTCTAGTTTTTTTTTAATTTTTATCTGATTTTAGTAGCAAAGAATATAAAAAAGAGACCTTTACATTTATATATGAGGCACAAATATTATTATAGGTATACTTATATCGAGTATCAGCCTTAATACATGTTTTCGTAAATAAGTTGGTCATTTCTTTGGATGATGACTTTATTTGGTCATGTCCAGAATCAAGTTCTTCTTTACTTACTTAAGCTTCAGGCAACTGCATCGAGTTTGCCTTAAAATGGGAAATTTAGGTGATTAGTGGTTACACAATATTAATCGTTACGGTTATTTCGGATGCGTTTTCATATCTTGTAACGATTAAAAAGGCCAAGGGCCGGTCAAATCTTTAAAACTTGTATCAATAAAAAATTAAATAGAACAAAAGAATAACAAAATTAAGCACAAACTTTTAAATAGCTAAAATTAAGTCTAAGAGTTGTATCCTAAGTTGACACAGATAATAATACTATAGACATTTTTTAGACATAATAAATCTGTCATCAAAACCTTTTTTTATCGAAACAATCACTTTGAAGGTCATGCAGATAAAGTAGAAAAAGGTAGTTTTCCTAACAAGTGCGGAAAGTGGTACTTTCCGGCAAGCAAGCACTCAAGTGCGAGAAAAACACTTTCCGCAAGTGTTGAAAAGACTACTTTTTCTACGACCCCATTAAAAAGGTGGCCGGACAAAAAATCCTAGAAAGATATATCCCGATCATTATTATCCAATGACAAATATCCCATACAAAAATATCCCATAAAAAAACTCCATGACAAAAACATCCTATAAAAAAATATCCCATAAAAAATTCCTATGGCAAAAACAAGATGAAAGATGATGGTTAGTTCTGGTTAGTTGTGGTTAGTTTTGGTGAGTTTTGGTTACACATAAGGATATTTTTGATGAGTAAGTTTTTGCCATAGAATTTTTTGTATATGTAATATGCATTACTTGTCGTGATGGAAGTGGGATATTTTTGTATGGGTTATTTTTGTCATTGATTTTTTTTGTATGGGATATTTTGGCATAGGATATTAATAACGGGATATATTGACTGGGATTTTCTAACCGGGATTCCCTTATTTTTAAAAATAAAAATGCCATTTCTTTTATGCTTTTAATTTGCTCTTTCTTGCACCCATTTAAAATTTGGGTGTATTGCTGGTCGTATCTTTCATTTGATTTATTTGTTACCCAATAGGTTCATATTCATCTCATTGGCAGCCCTCACAATATGTTCCGGAAGCTCTTAGTCGGAATAATCTATTATTTGACTTATTAAAAACCTTTAAGTCTTAGAAATATTTTGACAAACTTTGACGGCTTAGAACATTACTTTTGGTTAATGAAAACAATACAGAACAAAACCTGGATTGATGGTTATTTGACTTCATATTTTAAAATTGTAGAAAAACTTCAAAATATATTTTTTAAATAGACCGTATATTCTGGGTCCAGATCGGATGCACCCGAAGATCATATAGGAACAAAAATGAGACGCTTTTAAAAACGAATAAATAAATAAGGTATCTCAAGGAAAAATGTTAATTTTAAATTGCATTGTTTCAATTCAAATCCTTTCTTTCAGACTATAAGGGAAAAACACACAAGATGGTTCTTTTATTTTATTAAATACGTGTGTTGCATGGTCTGTACCTACAAACAGTGGCGCCAAAGGGAAGATATGGGGATATATCTAGCCAAAAAACCACGACGGTTAGACTTTGTTTAATATTTAATCTTTAATTTGTTTAGTTAATAAATATATATTTTGAATATATATATATATATATATATATATATATATATATATATATATATATATATATATATATATAAAATATATATATATATAATATATATAATATATATATATATATATATATATATATATATATATATATATAAATATATAAAAATATATATATATATATATATATATATATATATATATATATATATATAACTTTGATGTTTTTTTTTAAATATGTTTTTTAGTTTTGGTTAATTAGAGAGACAACACTGGCTACGCCACTGTCTACAAACAGTATTTAAAAACCAATAAAATTTTGTTGTTGTTTGCACCAGCACCCAATAGATCTTTTACCAAAAACAGTTAACGTTAAAAATATCTTTTTAGGTAATAATTTAACCGCAGTGACTTTTTGCTAAGTTTATTTTTGCTGATATTTTTATAAAAACAAAATTGTCGCTATAAGTAATAATAGGAAAAAATGCAGAAAAAGGAAAGAAATTTTACAGCTATCTTCTTGCCTACTGTTTTAAATGCTGTAAAATATTTCGTCATTCACATGGGTGCCCTGTATCTTAATTGAAAATAAATATTTTTCTCGTTGTTTGCACAAACGCAGATAAATTGTATCGTTTATCGACAGACAATTACTAACCTAAATAATTTCAAGTAACAATCAAAATATTTTTCTAGGTCCAGCGATAAAAGTGAAACCGCAATTACTGGGTGATTAGCGCTGGCGCCGAGCCAAACTCATTAAAATCATTTTCGAAACGTTCAATTACCGGCTCAACGGCTTAATGTAGCCTATCGATGGGGTATAATTACCATAATGACATTATGTTATTTCTTAAATCTTGGGATTTTATTAAATATCGTTTTCTTTTTAATACCTCTTTTGTTTCACCTAGGTATTTTTAATGTTTTATTTATTTTATTTATAAATATATATATATATATATATATATATATATATATATATATATATATATATATATATATATATATATATATATGTATATATATATATATATATATATATATATATATATATATATATATATATATATATATATATATATATATATATAAAAAAAACCGGATGGTGCGTCGCCGAGCGGAACATAGGAAATCCAATGTAAATTTTAAAGGGGTCAATTATTGGCTCCCCTGTACATTTTACAGAAAAAATATAAGATAACTTTTTGAATAGATCAATCTGACAAGCCCTCGTGCCAAGTTTCAAAAAATTTTAATAAGCAAATCTTAAATTTTCGGCTCAGGTAAAACCAAACAGGCACTAGTAAAATGAATATTGTCCCTGACATAAGATAAAGTGTCAGTAAATCAGTCGGTATTTAAAGAAATATATGAATTATTCAATCGACGAAAAAGTATCCATAAATAAGTGGCATTATGCGGGAAACAGTTTTAGAGCAGTATTTGAATTTTTTTCAGTTTATTTCCTCACCAAGCCCATTCCGTCCATTTCAACTATTAAACGTATTGTCAGTAAGTTTGAGTCCAAAGGTACCGTAATAAATAATTGTAAATGTTCAACTCAGGATATTGAAAATAAAGTCCAAGAAAAAGAGAACAGAGATCTTAATATTCTACTGAGTGTGGAGGAAAACAAAATGGTTAGTACGCGAGGGTTCTTGGGCAAGAGGTAAATAAACATCACCACACAACGGTATTGCGCACTTTGAAAAAACACCAATATTATTCGTATAAATTCGAAAAACATCAAAACCTGCAGGAAGGAGACGAAGAGCGAAGAATGACATTTTGTTTTGAAATAATGGAAAGAGCAAATAACAATAGGAATTTTTTATAATTATTTGTTTTACCGATAAATGTACATTTACCCCCAACCATGAACCAAATGTTCAGAATTGCCGGTATTGGAGCCAAGAAAATGAACATTGCTTTGTTCATACTTGGACACAATATCCCCAAAAAACAAATGTATTCGTGGGAATTATTGGACACCATATAATTGGACTCTTTTTTATGGACTATAGCCTGACAGCAGAAACCTATTTGGACTTATTTGAAAATCAAATTGGACCCACCTTGAAAGAAGTTGTTCGGAAAGATCAAATGATCTGGTACCAAATGGATGGTTGCCCCGCCCATAATGTCCGTATGGTTAGAGAGTACTCGGAAAATGCTTTTAACGGCAATATTATTAGTCCACGGTACCAGATACTTTGGCCAGCCAGGTCACCTGATCTTTCACAGTGTAAAATTGGAGAATCTAAACTAGCTACAAAACGCTATTTCGTTAGAATGTAATAAAATTTCGCAATATCAACTTAGCAACGTTAGAAATTAATTTTCTGATCGGTTGGGATATAGTTTAGCTGTTAATGGGGGTTGTTTAAACATTTGATGAATTAATGTTGTTATGTAATTCTCTATTATTTTTTAAAAAAAGTTATTTTATTTTATTTTATTTCATTTTATTTTTCCACACCTAGTAAAATATTAAAAGTTCAATTCTGTTTTCTACTTTCGATCTTAAACATTTACAATTATTTATTTAATTTAATGGTTTGGTTTAATGGTTGAAATGGACCAGATAGAATGATGGAAATATAAATTGAAAATATGTCAGATACCCTTTACTTAAATTCTAGTATGAAAAAAATATTTTTTAATAATCGATAGTAATAATTGTCATTTGTTAAACTTAATTGTTACATTGAATAAAAGGTTTGTTAAAAAAATAATGTTAACGTTTTTTTTTTGCTTTAAATGTAATGGTTGTAAGATTAATGAAACGAAAAAAAAATATTCCTTGTATTCGGCTGTACGTCAAATTAGACAAAGCCTTATAACAAATTGTTTGCTGATGTCTGGTTTTACTAAAGATATAATACTACTACAAATAGATGGTTCATTTAAATGGGGCGTTTTGAATCAGTTCGAAGATATCAATGCTTCCGTAAATGCGAATAAAATTAAGTCGGTAACCCCTGCCCCAGCGAAACAAACCGTGCGACATTGCCAATGTCTGTCGCTTGTACCTTATTCGGAACACGAAGTAGCGAAAGCTGGCGGCTAAACGAATTGTGTATTTTCTAGTCGCGTTTCATCACGCCAATAGTAAAGGCCTGCCGGCAACACTGTTTAACTGTTAACAAGGATAGCGCGAAAATATCTCGATGGACATCGGCTCGCGTTAGCCAAAGTCCATTAGGGGTATCAAAAATATAGCATTGAGTGGTTCATCTTATCCGTAGTAGTATTATCTTTGGTTTTACCTAAACCGAAAATTTGGTAATTTTGCAATTCATTTAATTGAATAATTCAAGATTGGCTTATTAAAATTTTTTGAAACTTGGCACAAGGGGTTTGTCAGATTGGTCTCTTCAAAAAGTTATGTAACATTTTTTCTGTAAAATGTACAGGGGAGCCAATAATTAACCCGCTTAAAACTTACGTGGGATTTCCCATCTTTCGCTCGGCGACGATATTTTTTAAATTTATTAAATAATAAATCAAAATTAATCAGTATATTGTGTATGGTATTTTTTATATTTTAATAAAGTGTATTTAAATATACTTTATATACCATTTTTGTATTTGTTGAGTTAGTTTTGGTTAGTTCTGGTTGGTTCTGGTTAGTTTTGGGCATTTTTGGTCATTTTTGGAAAAAAAAGAAAGAAACGATTTTTTTAAAAATTTTTTACTATTGCTGCCAAAAAAAACCTCTAAATAATGTTTGTTATATTATAAACAGGTCCTGTGCAAAGTTACAGATCAATCAGAGAGGAGGCGTTTTTAAAAGTTTAAAAATGTTACTTTAAAAATTGTTAATTGTTTATTTCTTTAAAGAAATTAAATTATTTTAAATTTAATTTAATTACATTTTTTTCCAATTTTCGTACTTATTTTCTAATCAAAAGAGATAAAAAAATTTAAAAAATGCACAAAAAAATGATTTTTCCACCATTTTCATTATTGCCGGCCAAAAAAAAAAACCTTTGAACATTACTTCTTAGGCTGTAAGAAAGCTCTGTACAAAGTTGTAGACAAATCAAAAGAGGATAGTGCGTTTTTGGAAGTTTAGCCCAAGTTTTCACTGGTTTCGGTTGTTTTGGAAAAAAATAACCAAAACCATCATCAACTAGTAAGAAATACTTACTGACCTGTTATTTTATATAGTATTTCTGACAATTTCCTATTCTTATTTTAATTTTTCTAGACGTTTTGTAAAGAAGTTTTCTCGTTCCATAGGAACTAATTTCTTTTTATGTTCGCACTGAAACGGTAAACACATTTACAGCTTAAGGTCTTCAAATTATTTACTTTTTAATAAAAAAACAGCACTGATTACATGTTCAGCGTAAGCAAAATTTCGCTTCCTGTAATTTTTACGTTGAAACTGCTTATAAGTTTTTTGCCTCGAGTAGCCCGAGATACAGAAAGTTAACCGGCTTAAATTATAATGTTTTACTGGATAAGTATACGGTACGGTAATTTGGTTGACTACCGACCGTTGATGTTGATATGGTGCACCACATGGTTGCAAGAAGTGACCTACAACTCGGTTTTTGCGAGTCACCGTTGCATTCTTTTTCCGTTTTATAGATTAAAATTAAATATAATTCGTGTTGCTTGACACTGTTGTAACATATGTTTGTTATTTGTGAATGTGTGATGATCCGATTAAAAAACATAATATGACAGATAAAGATAACACATTCGAAAAAAAACTATCCAGCTTTCAGTTGGATTCATTTTTAAAAAATATTTTAGAACAGCGCGTAAAGCCTTAAAGCTTAAGTACTACCATCGGTGTCTTAGGTGAGGTAAGAGGTAGTTTATTAACAGGGGAGTTAAAGATTTGAAGGTTTGGGAGAAAAGGAAAAAACTTAACATGCAGTAGCTTTCTTAATTTAGACCCTATAGACATAGATTTCTTAATTAAGAAATATGTGCTATAGAAATAAAGAAAGGAGAAAAGTGGAAAGTTCGAAGCTTTTGCACCGTGCGGGAAAGTGTAACTATCTATATTAAGACCAAAGACTGTATCAAATCGGCTTAACAATAAGTTAAATCACTCCATAACAACAATACCTACCAATTTAAATGCTTACGAAGTTAACACATGTAGGAAAATGTCGTCGGAAATCGCTGCTTACTTACATCCACCGAATCCAGAACGTTATAGAGGTCACAGTTTACGACGTTGATCGGCAACGTTTTTATCAGGTTCAGGCAAAGAAATAACTAATATAAAACGGCATTAGGCGAAAAGTCAACTTCTGTAGCAGAAAGTTACTTGTTACCATGATTCAGACCAACTAAAAATATATGGCTAATAAATTATCACCATTTAAAAACTTCGAAACATCATTCGCATGGCCATCATCAGCAACAAGTACACCAAAATTATCCAGCCAAATGACACCAGCTAATACATCAAATGACCTCAGCTATAAATTTGCAAAGTGCATATTCAATATTAATATTACCAATAATTCCTAATTTAAAAATGTATTATTTTTTTGTTATAAAATATGTTACTAAAACAATAATTTTTTTAAAAGTTAGTGTTTTTTATAAAGGGTCGTAGAAAAAATAATGTTTCCAACTGTTGCGGAAAGTGACTTTCCCGGAGTACTTGCCGGAACTCCCCTACGCATCATTCAGGGAATGGCAATCATATGCAGGAAAGTAGCATAAAAAGTATTTTTAAAACTCTTTAAAATATCTTTTTAATGGTAATAAATATATTATTTTAAAAAGGCATACAGGGTGTCCCATTTTAAAAAATGTTATTTTACCATCGAAACCATTGGGTTTATACAGATCAATGGTGATATTTTTTAAAGATCTTTTAATGGTAATAAAATATGCAGGTTGTTCCATTTGCAAAAAATGCTATTTCACTATGAGACTGAAAAACACCATTATTTATTGTCTTTTGCATTTTTAATCCTAAAATTCGTAAAAATGCTTCTAGTTGGTTTAAAACTTGTATTTTAACTAACAACAAACTTTTTATTGGTGGACATTTAATTTGAGTAACCATGTATAGCATTTAGTATGTTTTATTTTAATACTGTTTTTAAACTTATAATACATTACATTAAACCTAGATATTTTACCTTATGTACTTTATATTCGTAAAGCTAAGTCAAAAAACACTTGTAAACCATTATTTATATTAAAAATAATTTTAACACTTATTATTTATATTTTAGAAACTATCATCTTTAATATACCAAAAATATTGGTTTAATAATACTAAGAATTATTGACAAAATACTAGACAAACTTTTAAACTTTACCTTCCAAATCCGTTTTCTACTAACTTTAATAAAAAAATATTTAATTTATTACTAATTTTTTTTTAATTATCTCGGTTTTAATTAACTCGCGGTTCGTAACCTCAAAAATGTCTTCCAAATATTAATTAAACTGAACAATTAATTAAAAATTAATTATTTAGTTTTCGACATCTCATTTCGTACACCAAAACTGAGGTAGGTTTCTGTCTCTGATGGTTCATAAAATATGGTAGTATGAATTAAAACTAATTTTATACCTAAATATTAAAATATTTGTTGCTTACATATAAGAAATATAACATATTTATTTGGATAAGAGTAATATTAAAATAATCTAATAATAATTTATGTTTTGACCATCCACCTTAACGAAAAAGTTTACTGTTTTTTCTTTTAGTGATTTATTATTTCTAAAATATAACCAAAATTATTATTTATAAATATCGTCAAAATATCGCGCAAAAACTAATTTTGGCTCGAGTTTATAATATTCTAGAGCAGGGGTCTCCAAACTACGGCCCGAGGGCCACATCCGGCCAGCGGACAGATTTTGTCCGGCCCGCGGACAGATTTTGTCCGGCCCACGGAGAGCTAGCATACTTGAAAACTCCTTTTAGAGAACAAATAATTTTTATAGCAAATTAAAATTTAGTTTACTGAAGTATTCTAATTTTATGTTGAATAATTATTAATATGACATCTACATTGATATGGTCATGGGCTAACTCCGCTAACTCATAACATTCTTGTAGGCATATTGTTATTGTTTTTGTGATAAGTTGGATAAAGAAACACAGAATTGTAATGACTAAAGACATGTATAATATGCAGAAAATTTAACTTCAGTATATAATAACTAACAAATTATTGAAATGAATCCAACTAACATTTTATACATTTTAAATAATCACATAACTTATAACAAACATAATGGCATATGAAATACTAATGAGATTTATGTAATTGAGATTTTCCACTGACAATAGTTTGTAATTGTGGACTAATATTTTACTGGTACCGATTATTAAAAGAGATTTAAGATGCTCATCAGTTAATTTCGATCTGTAAACATTTTTTGTGTACTTCATTTTGGAAAAGGTTTTCTCACACAAATAAGTAGTACCATAAACAGAAAACAGACCACGAGCAAATTTATGCAAATTATCAAATTGTGTCAGTGGAAGACTCTTAGAAAATTCCAACAAAGATGAGTTTTGATATTTGTTCTTAATTATATCACTGCATTGTAGATCAATCATTTCCATTTGAAGTTCCGGGGCTAGGGTTTCAATGTCAGTATCAAAAGGATTCTGAAAAATCTTAATTTGATTCGCAATGGCATTAAAGTCCGAGAAACGAGTATCAAAATTTATCATCAAAGCACTCAAAGTTTCGATTGCAAAATCGATAGGAAATTCAGTCTCAGTAGTGTGGCTGAATATTTCACATGTTTTAAAATGTGTAAAACATTTACTTCGTAGTTGTGATTGAAACAGTCTCAATTTCTTCCGGAATGATCTGATATTAGTGTATAAATCAGGAAGATGCTAACTTCCACAGCCATGCGTTGTTTTGTAATTCAGTAAGAGGGCGATGATTTTCATTCAAAAAAATTTCGATCACTGCTCGAAGTTCAAAAAAGCGCCGAAGGACTTTCCCACGACTAAGCCAGCGTACGGCAGTATGATAAGGTAAGTCAGTTTCTCCAATCTCTTCAATTTATTTTTCGGGATTGTCGGTGATTCAGCCCAAAAGATCTGATAAAATTAACAGTTGATATGACTGGTTTCAGAACGTCAGACATATCCAAACATTTTCCGCACAAAGACTGTTGATGAATGATACAATGTAAGACTAATGATTTTGAACCACCGTCATTTTCTACAGCCTTTGACACAAGAGCGACCACTCCTTTATCTTTCCCACTCATGTTTTTGCCTCCATCAGTTGTAATACATTTCAAGTTTTTCCATCGAAGGTTCTTTTGATTAATGGCCATTTCAACTCCTTTAAAAATATCTGTACCAGTAGTTGTGCCATGAATACTATACATATCAAGAAGTTCTTCGTGCACTTCATAGCTTTTATCTACTCCTCGAATATAAATCAACACCTGAGCAGTATCTGACACATCCGTTGACTCATCCAAGGCCAAAGAAAACCACTCAAAATGTCCATTTTTGTCGAACAGTTGAGAGGATATATTTTCAGCGATGTTTTCTACCCTTCGAGCCACAGTGTTTGCTGACATACTGACAGTTTTTAATAAATTTACCTTTTCAGGGCACATTTCTTCGGCTACTGCAATTATGCCTTCTTTGATCATTTCTCCATCGGTGAATGGTTTTCCACGTTTTGCAATTTCAAGAACCACACGAAAGCTGGCACGAGTTGCAGCCTCTTGTTCAGTTTTGAGTTTTGTAAATGAAGATTGCTGCGATTTCAATCCGCGCTGCATAGCTTCGAATTTTTCTGTCCGCAAACCTCCTGTATATTTTGAGTAATTTTGAAAATGTTTTGTTTCATAATGACGTTTAATGTTATATTCTTTGAGAACGGCTATGCTTTCATTGCAAATCAAACATAGCGCCTTGTTACTGGACTCAATTACGAAATACTGAATGTTCCACTGATCTTTGAATTTTCTGCATTCACTACCAATTTTTCGCTTCTTTTCCATACTACTAATTCACATACAAAAGCAACAATTCAAATCAAAATGCTGTTATAAAGATGTCTTAAACTTAAACACGCACAAACACGTTTTAAGGAGGTATGCAATATTTTATTTAACAACAGTGTCATAGGAACTGACTTGTGGTTGCGCCACTAGCCTTCTTATATATTCCAATTACTGCCATCTAGAAGTGAGTGGAAGAAACCAGAACTTTCTCGGACCAACGAGATTATTCTGTACGTGCTATTAGCGCCATCTGTTAGCGATAGAAGGTACTACCTATTTCCGCTTGTGTCCACCAGATGTCGTGTCACGTTACTCCTCATGGCTCGTACTCTACGACTAATCTATAAATTACAGATAATGACAGGAAAATTAATAATATGCAGTGTTGCCGTTTTGCGGACTTTAGTCCGATTTGCAGCCTTTTTTAAACGTTGTGTACTTTTTCGGACTTTTTTTTTCATCAGTGGACTATTTCACTTCTTACCACCGGCAACAATGATAATATGGTTTTGGCCCTCGGAACTTACTGGAGTAATCAGTATGGCCCTAAGGCGAGAAAGTTTGGAGACCCCTGTTCTAGAGAAACAAAAAAAGGAAACAGTGACAAGATAACATAGCTTTAGATTTCTTCTTTCATATAAACTTTAAATCATAAAAAATATGCATTTTTACGTGAGTAATTTAAAAATATGTCTGTCCGCTTGGAAGTGTAAGTAGCTTAGAGCGCCTTTCGAGATGCGGGACAGGTGCAAAAAATACGCGGCACGTTTATGGCCGGTTGTCTCAAAAACTATCAATTTTTTAACAAAAGTGATAGGAATTATTTTTGCAGCTAATGAAATGCTCTCGTCTAAACACAAATAGCGTAAGTGTTATATTTTGGGAGATATCGGCCAAAATAGTTTAAAAAACGGATTTATTTGCCATTTTTAGGCCTTTGCGGACATTTTTCTATCTACCATATTTTCAGTGGTCAAAGTACACATTAATACCTGCAAATTAAATATTTTGAAAATAATTTAGAATATATTTAGTGCCTAGAACCATATTGTCGTTTTTTCTCGTAATATCATATAATTTATTATTATTTCTTGTTATTATCTTAAATTTATTTTATTCTGTCGAAAAGATATATAACCTTATATGACAATAAAGCAATATTAATATTATTATAGATAATGTTTCCACCTATACCTACCTATTTCTTTTTATAGACAAGCATATCTATCTTCCGACGTAATTTTTTATAATCCACTTAACAGGTTTCGTTTTTGCCGTTCTTAATTAAACATTAATATGCATTATTTATGTCTACTGTTTTAAACATAATTAAAAGGCGTGTCGGCAGAATGAAACTGTTGGTAAACATGACATACTTCACCAAAAGCACTGTTTTTTTTTTAATATTAAGTCAGAGATTTTATTTTTATGCAAGTGATACTAGAAAAAAAATGTGTAACAAGCATTATTATAAAAATTTGTAGCTGATTACAACAGTAAAATATCAAGATCTGCGAAATTACTAATTTTAAAGTTTTTTTAAGTGTTTTTTTTTTAATATGTTCTATAGTTTTGTGGCGGATTCATCTATACTAATATTGTAAAGATGAAATTAATCTTTGATTGTTTGTTTGTTTGCATTGAAAAGGCTCTGAAACTACTGGACCTATTTAATAAATTCTTAACTCACCCCCTAAAGGGGGAAAATGGGGGGTCAAAGTTGTTGTTGAAATTCATCATTTCTGGACTTAGAACTATGAAAATTGGTATTTAGCCTTTTGATTATGGTTAAAAATGATCTGTTTTAATATATTTTAGATTACATCTGTTGGGGAGGTTAAAATGGGGATAAAAGTTAAATGTACAGAAAAATTGTTATTTGTAAAGTTGTTAATATGGGAGTTGGTAATTAGACTTCTGATTACCCAGGAAAATAGAAGACTTTAGCTAAGAAAGGATTTTAGGAAAAAAGCTTGTGTGGAACATCGTCATTTCTGGATTCAGAAGTATGAAAATTGTTATGTAGGTTATTAATTACGATTAAAAATTACCTGTTTAAACATTTTTGAAATTACATCCCTTGGGAGCTTAAAATGGGGATAAAAGTTTGTATCAAAAAATCGTAACATTTTAAAGTTATTAATATGAGAGCTGGTAATTAGGCTTCTGAACTTTGTCATTTCTGGATTTAAAAGTAAAAAAATGGTATGTGGGTTATTGAATTCGATTAAAAATAATCTGTTATATATTTTTTAATTACATCCCTTTAGTGTGAGGGTTAAAATGAGAAAAAAGGTTTATATAGAAATATGGCCATTTTTAAACTTGTAAATATCGATGCTTTTGATTAGGCTTTTAGTTACCCAGAAAAATAGAAAATGAACGTATATTTGAAACCTTATTCCCGAGGGGTTAAAAAGACGGAAGATAATTCTATAAGAAATAAGTACTAACTTATTCACAAATGCCATTTATAGTATAGAAAATGATGAAAAATGAAATAAGATAAAATAATAATGTCCAATCGCAAGTAGCGTGCTACGCCGACGAAGAGCTGGGAGTTTGATCTGATGTGACGAAGCGGAGTGTAAAGGGATACCTGAGGGCAGACGTCGTTGACACACGTATTAAATGAATGAAATTTTTCCGCGAGAACGAGGAAAAACAGCCAAAATCGCGGAGTCTACGCGGGCGAAATGAAAATGTTTTAATAGGTTCTTGGAAGTTTTAAAAAAATGGGACCTAGTCCCGAGGTATTGCGACTGAGTGTGGTCAGTCGCTATACTTCGCTTGACCCCTATGAACTGGCAAATCGCCTGAAACAGAAAAAAGATAAAACCCCCCAAAAACCCCAAAACATTTATAACACTTATTTAGGTAGCAAGTCTGCCATTCTTATTAAGATTAAATTAAATGAAAAATAGAATAAAAATTGTAATTAATTTTTGTAATAGTTTTGGTGTACATTTAGGAGATTCTAAGAACTTTTTAATTATTTATGACGTTTTATCATAAATAACATATTAGTTTATTTTGACTGGTATATCTATAATTTTTTAAAAGACAAAAAAAGTGGTATGGTAATTAATTCTAAATTTATCTGAAATTACTTCGGTCTAAAGCATAGGTAACCATGTATAGTGATGAGCAAAGCAAGACCAAGACCAAGACCGGACTAGTCTTGGTCTTGGTCTTGGTCTTGCAAGTCTGGTCTTGGTCTTGGTCTTGCAAGCCCAAAGAAGGTCTTGGTCTTGGTCTTGGTCTTGCACCACCCGGTCTTGGTCTTGGTCTTGGTCTTGCTGCAAGAGTCTTGTTGGTCTTGCTTTTTTTGGTAGTAATAATTTAAATTAAGCAATCTTAGATAAAATATATATATTTTTTAATACTTACAAATAAATAAAGATGGAGACTATATTTTTTGCTTTAAAATTTTAAAATATACCAATTTTAACCTTACATGTACATTTAAATTATTTGATTAAAAAGGATATTTTAAATGTAGGGGTTTATTTATTTAAAGCGCTTCATTTTAGTGATAGGAATTATTTAAATTTTCTTTGAAGAAGCATATAAAATTACAATACTGAGTACTCTGAGGGCAGAAAAAAACTTTTAATTTCAACCAGATGTGAAATTTCCATGAAAATGATTCTGATATGTAAACATTGGTTTCTAATTCAAAAAAAAGGTATTTAGAAAGCTTTTCAGTTCAAATAAACTTTTTATTTTCAAATTAGTGAAACATTTGCCGTACAAAGTTTGTGCAAATACTTTATAAACATTCTGCATATACAAGGTGGCTCGATAGTGCGACAAAGATCGATATATCCGAAACCGTTCATAATGGTAAAAAACTTAGTATAAAAAAATTATAGAAAAAAGGGCGTAAAATGTAAAATTATTCTCTATTTCAGAATTTTTCAAAAAATTCACTACCACTCAAGAAAACTTCCTTATTTTTAGCTTTTAACCTAAAATACAAAATTTATAGCAAAAAATTAATTTAAAAAAATCGCTTCCCTGTATATTATGCTGGAAATTCTTGAACTGTCATATAGGTACAATGTCGACGTAGATGGTTTTTATATATCATTTTCGGTTTTGACAAAAATGACGTCATCATTATACTTTTGGCATTGTTTTGACTTTTCCGTCTAAACCGGAAGTGAAATTTAAAATCCATTTATATAAAAAGTATTTCTATATAAAATGACAAATATATTTTTATTAAACCATCACTTTTACATTTATATCTTAGTTTAAAGGAGCAATCTAATGATGCCACTTCTTACAGTGTAGCACAAAAATATGTTTTCCTGGATTTTGGAAATTTTTGATCCAGTAAGTGGCATCACTAGATATCTAATTAAAATAAAAACATTAGGAATAGGTAAGTAATTTTCAGCTTCTATAACTTTTGTACTCCTAGTATTTCTTTGTCGTAAACGGTTTTGGAGATATCGAGCTTTGTCGGACCATTGAGTCACAATCTTATTATTTTTAAAACATGTTACTCATAAAATAATCGAATTTTTAGGCAGTTCTCGACACATTTTTTGTCATGTCTGTATGAAATACCTCTGTATATTGAATATAAAAATTGAATATTATAATTTAATAAAAAGTGACAAAAGTGCAAGAGTCTTGCAGGTCGGTCTTGGTCTTGCGTAGTCTTGCACCCCTCGGTCTTGGTCTTGGTCTTGGTCTTGCATACCCCGGTCTTGGTCTTGGTCTTGCAAGCGAGAAGACGGTCTTGGTCTTGGTCTCGGTCTTGGTCTTGCTGCAAGACCAAGACCAAGACCGCAAGACCATCACTAACCATGTATTATTTAAATTTTAACAAATAATAATGCTACACAATTATCGTTATTTAATAAAATAAATACACTTTCTTTTATTTTACGTCTTTAAAACAAGTTTTCTTTGCTAAAATACTAGAAGCATTCCAGTTTATTACGGGGTTGTTACCAAACGCGTGTTGACAGATTTTTGATTTGTGGAATTTTTTGTTTTTGGTGTATGTTATATGTTCTTTTATGGTCTGAAAGTTTAATCTGTAAAAAGTTATTACGTTCACAATAGGATTACGTACACTCAGTTTTCTATACCCTGTGACCGGGACCGAAGTAGTCCCATGCCTTAAAAACTTTCCAGGCGAGTAAACTCAACAAGACGTTATTCAAAGGTGTTTTTTGTTATAATTATCTTAAAAGTACAATAAAACAATATTTTTATGATACTTATCACTTCACATTTACTAAGTTCAGGTTCAGATTACACGGTGTTTGCATAACGGGAGCCCATGACATTACTTTCCGGCCTTAGTTTTTTTTTATCCTTTATTGATATTTATACGCATATAATAAGTTTTTCTTACATCCAGTTTTACGAAAAATAATTGAAAATTTTAATCTTTAAATGGGACACCCTGTATATTTTTTGTTTTTCGGATTCTACTGATTGTTTAACGTTCAAATACCCATTTTTATATAGAGTTTTGTCGAAATTTTATTTTTTAATAAAATTGCAATTTGTTATTTTGTGGGGCATTATCATTCTAAAATAATTTAAAAATTCAACTTAAGGTAGTTCACTCGCGACAGTCGTAGACAAAATTATCGCCTTATCCATGGCATCCCCGGCGAACTTACCCATTTTTTTCTAACAAAAATTGATTGTTGAACGGGCCGAGACAGTTTATTATATTTTTCCTATTTTGGTTTAATTCGTGATGCAGTATTTTGAATGCACTACAAATTTGGAGCTGTTCCAAATAAAATCGAATACGCATTCTTCTTCTTTTTTTTTTCTTCCTGGGAGCCATCTTTCAGTACCGGAGGCAGCCTCTTGGGCTTTTTGTGCCTAATCTCCTATTGTCGTATACAGGGTGTTACTTAATGGTATGTCATAATTTGAAGGAGGCATTCCTGGATCGATTTTAAGTCGAAAAGTTCATATAAACGTGGGCCCTAAAATGCTTAGTTATTAAGATACAGGGTGTTAAAGTTTTATTTTATTTTCACTTTTTTAAAACATTTTTCAAAAACGGTTTGAGATATTGAACTGAATTTTGGCACAGGATATTATGGCATAAGAACACACTTTTCAGATGTACATTTAATTTTTTTTTTGCAACCAGTGGCGTAGCTATGACGAATTTTCAAAACAATTTTACAAAAAATACTACGCCATTGACTTGGGAAAAAATTATGGTTTTTATAATAATTATCAATCAATTATAAACAAAATCCCTCTTTCATTTTTGCCTAAAACTTACCGTTTGGGAGAAATCGTTAATTAAAAAAATGTCTTATGTACCCAAATTGCATCTTGAAAAATTATTATTGAAATAAATCAAGTTAGCTTTGCTCGTTGCCAGCGATTGTTGTTTTGTTGTTGTAAACATTATGACACTGACGTTAATTATCATTCTTGACAGTTTGTTTTTATTTATTTCTCCTTCGATCTTAAAACGTGCATTTTGCTAGTTACAAAAAATGGTAAATTATTCTAATTTGGAAATGACACAAATGCATTTCCTTTATGGTCTAGCTAATGGTAATGCTGTGGAGGCGCGGCGTTTGTATCAAGAAAGGTATCCTAATCGCGCTCTCCCAGATAGACGAACATTTATAAACATTCATCGTCGTCTGACTGAATCTAGCAGTTTTAACGCGAATATTGCCGAGGGAAGGCCCCGTACAGTTAGAACACCGGCAGTGGAGGAGGCTGTCCTGCATGCAGTCGAAGAGGATCCAACCACAAGTACGCGAAAAATAGGTATGGCATTAAACATCTGCTACAAGACGGTATGGGAGATTTTAAGAGATTCTTTGTTATATCCTTTTCACATACAAAGGGTTCGGCATTGCTTCCTAGAGATTATGAACCACGTACGCAATTTTGAGATGGGATCTCCAAAAAGTA
>JAHBCN010012652.1:0-26120 GCA_019359885.1 Listronotus oregonensis
ATTATTTTTTGTATGAAATTTTATATCAAATTTCAAATCTACCCTTACAAAATAAATGTGCAAAAACTATCTACTTATTTGTTAAAAACTTTGTTTGAACTGTAATCAATAATGTTATTACACACTGTTCTAATCTTGTCCAATGCATTTATAAATATAAATTAATTTTATAATTATTTAAAGTTTGCAGTCTGAAATTGTATGACGTTGAGTACGATATGTTTTATTTCCAAATAACCCTAAAAGAAAATCCCAGAATTAATAAATTTGGTGACCTTGGAAGCAACCTTATAGGGTCATGGGTGTCAAACTAATGGCCTGGAAAATTATTATTCTCCTATTATTTATAAATCATGTGCTGGGGCACTTTTTGCTAAAAATAATACTTATTTAAATGGGCTAACGATACATCGTTGCATAATTCACAAATTTTTTTCCAGAATATGGACCTTTTCGTTAAACTTTTTTGTATACCAGTAGTGGTCGCTGAGCGGAACATACCAAAATTTTGGGGTTAATTATTCCCCCCTTCATTTAAAAAAAAAGTAAGATAACTTTTAAAGAGACCAACTGACAAACCCTCGTGCCAAGTTTAAAAAAATTTTTATTAATTTTAAAATTATTCAATTTTTTGTAACCAGCCCCAAAAAACAAACAATTTTTAAAAAGGTTTGTAAAACGACGTCACCCAATACAAAAAAGTTTTTTTTTTTTCATCAATCTCACAACCTTTACATTCAAAGTAAAAGACACGTTAACATTATTTTTTTTATCAAACCTGTTGTTTAATGTAACAATTAGGTTTAACTAATAACAATTATTACTATTAATCATTATATATTATATTTTTATTATACTAGAATTTAATTAAACCAACAGCAGTATCTGAAATATTTTTAATTTATTTTCCCATCAAGCCTATCTGGTTTAGTTTAACCATTAAACGTATTGTCAGTAAATTGGAGTCCAAAGCCATCGCAATAAATAATTATAAATGTTTATCTTAGAAGATGGAAAAAAGATCACTAGGTGTGAACAAGTAAAATGAGAAGAGTAGAAAATTACATAAAAACAGTAATTAATCAAATGTTCAAACAACCCCCTATTAACAGCTAAACAATATCCTTACCAATCATAAAATTAATTTTTAACGTTGCTAAGTTCATATTGCGAAATTTTATTACATTCTTACCAAATAGCGTTTTGTAGCTGGTTTAGATTCTCAAATTTTACACTTTCATAAATGACACTTTTTAAGTGACCCCACAGAAAGAAGTCATTCGGTGAAAGATCGGGTGACCTGGCTGGCCAAAGTATCCGGTACCGTGGACCAATAATATTGCCGTTAAGAGCATTTTTCAGGTACTCTCTAACCATACGGGAATAATGGGCGGGGCAACCATCCATTTGGTACCAGATCATTTGATCTTCCCGAACAACTTCTTCCAAGGCGCGTCCAATTTGATTTTGAAATAAGTCCAAATAGGTTTTTGCTGTCAGATTATAGTCAAAATATTTTTCGAATAATATTTGTGTTTTTTCAAAGTGCGCAATACTATTGTATGATGTTTATTTACCTCTTGCCTAAGAACCCTCGTACTAACCATTTTGTTTTCCTCCACACTCAATAGAATATTAAGATCTCTGTTCTCTCTTTTTTCGGCTCTATTTTCGATATACTGAGTTGAACATTTACAATTCTTTATTACGGTACTTTGGACTTGAACTTACTAACAATACGTTTAATAGTTAAAATGGATGGAATGGGCTTGGTGGGGAAATAAACTAAAAACATTTCAGATACTGCTCTAAAACTGTTTCCCGCATAATGCCACTTAATTATGGATACTTTTTCGTCGATTAAATATTTTTTTTTTCAAATACCGACTGTCACTGATTTATTGACACTTTTCCTTTGTCAGGGACAATATTTATTTTACTGGTGCCTGTTTGGTTTTACCTGAACCAAATATTTGGTAATTTTGCAATTACATTTAATTGAATAATTTTATTCAAGATTTGCTTATTAAAATTTTTTGAAACTTGGTACGAGAGCTTGTCAGATTGGTCTCTTCAAAAAGTTATCTTTCATTTTTTCTGTAAAATGTGCAGGGGAGCCAATAATTAACCCCCTTAAAATTTACATGGGATTTCTTATGTTCCGCTTAAAACCTTATAAAACAGTATAGCATAATAAACCGGGCAAATAAAAATTAAATAAAACATAACTATTTTCGTCGCATCGCATAAAGTATTTCAACATATCATATATTTTGCTATTTGTGAAATTGCCATTAAGTGCCATAATTTTATATAAAAATTATAAATAACGAATAAAATATTGGAACCTAATAATAAAAAAGTACGTAACTTCAACGAATTACTTGAAAACTCAGATGTTGGTGTAAACTTAAAAAAAAATATGACTGACTAACTGCTATCTTTATTCTTTTGTTAATAAAGTCTTTATATTACGGCCAACTATGCGAAATTCAATTTTAAAATAACAAACATCGATGTAAAGTTTAAATATATGAAATAACAACTAAGTATTATCTATTTTTCAAATCACTTATCCGACATAATTTATTAACTTAAAAACATACAGGGGGTCCATAAAAAGAATAATATGTTTGGTTTATATTGTCACGCAGTTGCTTCAGCCCAAGTGTTTTAGCCTAAAAACACTTTTCCAACTTTTATTTGGCTGTTGGCAGCCTTTAAAAAAATATTATTATTATTATTTTTTTTTTTTAATTAAAATTAATAACAATTAAATAGCTAAGGTACAGTAAAGCTGAAGGTGAGTAGCAGAGAGAGCGTGCAAAAATGCCCTAACTCATTTGCCGGAGAGTAGGGGGGGTTAAACTGGGCGCCACTGCTTTTGGTGCCAGGCCTAGCAGAGACCTTCCAAGATTTAATTGGGAACTCTCGTTTAACTTTACTACCACTCAAAGACAAGAAAAACTTTAATAAACAATATTAACATTAGAAAAAGGAGACACTAGGCGAGCCAAATAAAACACTATATTTAAAACAACCAGTTAATATAATTTATTATAAATTTGTAGTTTAAAAGTTAAAAGTTTACACAAAAAAATTATTCAAAATAAAATGGTGAATGCGCTGAATAACTGTTAAATTTTCTATACTAAGATGAAAAGAACAAATATTAAAACTATAAGTCTACAATTTCAAAGAAAATATATAAAATATAAAAATATATATAAATACCGCTTCTTCAGTTAACAATAATTTAATGACCAGGTGCACCATTTGAAAACCAATAAGAAAATTAAGATTTACCAAAAAAAATATATTACCATAAAAATAAAGGAAGGGCCGCAAATAATTTATAACAATCTAGTAAAAATTTAAAAGGTAGAGTCCTAAATAGTTTCTTGAAAAGTGTTAAAAAAAAATTGTTAGTAAGCTAATTTTTATGTTGCCTGTTTTGTTGAATTCAAGTGATGGCATGTGTGCCAGCCACTACACCGTAAAGAGGGATGGTGTCCAAAACTACAAATGGGGTCACATTAACAGTTGGTCACTATCTCTGACCTGTCCCAAGAAAATCTCAAATACCAAATTGATGGCCTCTCCAAACCAAAGCGAAAAACTGTTTCAAAAATTAATGGCCCAGCGGAATAATGGCCTTGGCCCCGAAGAATTTAATGTTGCATTGGTTTGATAACGCTTCACTAAATCTGATTGGGCAATGAAAGGAACTCCGAATGAAGCAAATCTGCATCGCCATCTTCTAAGACTTGGTTGCTGTTTCTTTGTTAAATCCACGATTGATAATAATATTTCCTTGAGAGATTTTTCTGAAATGTTTAGCAACTTCTTTGTATCGCATTTTGTTGTTAGAAACATCTGTAAATGGTTCACCAAATGAATGTAAGCCAAATCGTAATCATTTAATCTATTGATCATGTAATTGTAAGTTGCGATCGTTTCTTCATCTACAAGAATTCTTACAATCCCATTTAATGAAGGGTTTAATCGCCACCTACTTTTTTGGTATCTGCACTTCTTTATTGCATCTAAAATTTCAAACAAAATTCTTGCACGATTTTCAGGAGTTCCACCATGTCATTCTGTTCTTGTCATTAGAGTTTTTGCATTAAAAAACTGTTGCAACAAATATCCATTTGCGGCATGAAGTTCACCATCAAAACCAGCATCAAAAGAATATTGATTGTTGCATTTTTAAAATCTTGAATGGTTCTCTCAATATCCTCTATCGTCATTGGTTGTGGCGAAACAGTCGGCTTGAAACCTTCAAGAGTAAAAGCTTGTTGTTCGGGGTTAATATTTGATGGATGTTTTCAATGGCAGATTTCCGTTATGTAAATCTGATGAGAATATGCTCCGGTATACCAAAGTTAAGCAAATATTTTCCATTTTTTCATGAACAGCTTTAGTAAACAATTCTTCCAGCCTTCTATTTGTGGTTTAGAATCAAATCCCAGGAACGTTGATAAAAACCTAGACTCCTTCAAGCACAACACCTTCGGTAATGATCAGTCCCGCCGTTGCACGTTGTGCATAATAAGTTGCTGTAAGTTCTGTAGCTACATTTCCTTCGTTGGCAGATCGTGCTCTTGTCATTGGAGCCACATGATTCTGTTGTTTAGTTTCTGACCATTCAGCTCATAGTTTTCGAATAATATTTTCTTCATATCAATTAAATTCTCCTTAGAATTTGCACTTGCAAATTGAAAGTGTAAATATAATCACTGCACTTTATTTTTGCAAGTGATTTTTATAGTTATGGCGCGAATGAAAAAGATTCAGTTGCCCGATTAGTTCTTACTTGGATATTTGGGGGAGATAAATGGTCTTTATTAATTATTAGAGATCTGATGATTTTGAAACAATGCACTTATGGTGATTTTTTAAAATCGGATGAAAAAATTGCAACAAATATTTTAGCATCTAGATTGTTGATGTTAGAAGAAAATGACATCATAAAAAATCTGCTCATCCATGAAAGTAAAGCAAAATTTTAAAATAATTTTAACAGAAAAAGGAATCTGATATTTCACAATTATTGTTGTAAATAAGTATTTGGTCTGATAAATACATCGACTTACCAATAGAAAGAAAATACTCATTGATGAAATAAAAAAAAGGGAAAGAGGATTACGTCAAGAAATCAATAAAAATTTAAAAAGATTAATACATAAAAAGCAGCCGTCTCACAACTGAGGGTGTTTTTTTTTATAATTAAAGGTTGAAGATTAGGTAATTTAACTTAAAAACACTTTCCACATTTAACTACTTAATTATCAATATAATGAGCTACAAAATCAAACAATATAATCAAACACAAAATTGGTTATTTCACCATCGATAGAAGAATTAATTCCGAACTCAATCATCCGGTAAGGATTGTTACCGTTGTAGAGAAGATAGATTTTAAACCATTGTTAGAAACTCTGCTAGCCGGGAAGGTCATCCCAGTTATCATCCCAAAAATGATGCTCAAAGTAATACTACGCCCATAAGGACAATATTTACTCCAGCAGAAAGATAGAAAAGCCCCTCAATGAGAAAATGATAATCCTTTATGTGGCTTTCTGGTAGAGAAAGCATCGACCATAATACGATAGCCCGATTTCGAAGCAATAAATTGAAAAGCCGTATTCAAAGACATTTTCAACAAGTCGTATTGCTTTTGGGCAGAAGAAAAATTAGTTAGTCTCAAACGGGTTTATACAGACGGCACCAAAATAGAATCGGCAGCTTGAAGATATCCTTTGTTTGGGGAAATTCCATCAAGACGAATCAAAAAGAAAATGGTGTTCAATTAGAGGATATGTACAAGTAATATGCCCAATCCATTGCTGATGAAGGAAGACCAAGACCCTGAGCTACCAGAATTCAAAAACTAGATCCTGAAAAAGTCCAACAAACCGCAGATAAAATCAACCATATTCAAAAACAAGTCTGACGATTCAAAGAAAAAGCCAAATCCCGTTACATCCAAAAGAACTTTGCGCCGAACTTAAAGAAATACCAAGAGCAAGAAAAGCTACTACAAGAACGCAACTCCTACAGCAAAACAGATCCCGATGCCACCTTTATGCACTGAAGGATGACCATATGCAGAACGGACAATTAAAACCCGGTTACAACGCCCAAATCAGTACCGAAAACCAAATCATCGTCAACTATACCCTGCACCAAGATACCAACGACACCCATATACATTAAAACCCCATTTTAGCCAATCACAAGGAACCCTACAATGAGCTTCCAGAAGAACTCACAGCAGATGCAGGGTACGGAAGCGAAGAAAACTATGAACTCTTGGAAAACGAAGAAATCAAAGCCTGTAAAGTTCAACACTTTTGACCAAGAACAGCAAATCAAAGAAAAAGAAAAATCAAAACCCTTTGAAAGAGACTCACTCTATTATAATGAAGAACAGATTTTAAGTGTATGCCCTATGGTCAGCGCATGGAAAAGAGCGGCGAGCGAAAACTCAAAACAAAATCAGCATACAAACAAACCTACAGTTGTTATACTGCTAAAAACTGCAAAGGTTGTCCTCTGAGGACTCAATGCTTTAAAGGAAAATACAACAGAAACTGATAGAAAGAAATCATAAATTAGAACACCACAAACAAAAAGCACGGGAACTTCTCATATCCGAAATCGGAGAATGAAGATGCAACAAGAACAGCAGATGTAGAACCCACATTTACACAACTCAAACACAAACTGAAACTTCAAAAGATTTTTACACTAAAAAGGAATTGAAAAAGTAGAAAACAGAGTTCTCTCGATTACACGCTTAGCACATAATCTTTAAAAGATGAGGCAAACAAGGATATAATGCCAATCTTAATCTAAAGGAGTTTATCCCTAATTTTTGAAATACAAAAAAAACCGCCACGTTTTTTTAACGAGACGGCTTCTCTTTTTTGTTATTAAAAGCGTTTAACTAATTTAATAATTAAAAAGTTCCTAGAAAATCATGAAATTTGAATTGCAATAAAAATTATATAATAATCTGGAACTCATTAGCGAATATAAGATAAAAGGAATTTATTTACCCATAGTTGAAAAGTGCTTGAGGTTTAAGTAAAATTTATTTATTAAAAATAAAGGCAACTGATTTTAAACGTTGCCCGGCGTTGTCACTCTAAGGAATTAAGTCTGAAAGGAATATTTTTGAGACTATAAGTTGGCAAATTGTTTACTAATATTTCAATAAATGGAGTAAAGACGGCTCATTCTATAAGGTTTGGATAAACTTATTATCTAAAACAAAACTTACTGGATATGTCTAGCGTTCAACTCGATGGTAGCCATACTGTGTTCGATTAGGGAGGCGAATCAATAGTTACCAAGGCAGAAAAAGTCAAACCAGTAATATTATTTTTCTGTGTGATAATCAAGGGCAAATGCCGGTAATGAGTTCAGTTAAAAGCGGATCGCATCATGATTTATTTGAAATAGAAGACGCTTTCAGTGAAATTATCCAGCAATTAGAACAAAGTGATATCCCCTCATAATGGTCTATTTTTAAACGCTGATGCTGGATTTGATAGTGATGATTTTAGAAGTTTATTAGACAAAAATGAAATCATAGCTAATATAAAACCAAATCCAAGAAACTATAAATCAATAGATAAAGAGTATTATTTTGATCATCAATTATATAAAAGAAGATTTAAAATTGAAAAAGCAAACGCATGGATTGACTCTTTCAAATCATTACTTATCAGATTGAAACTTCAGCGATAAACCGTGGAAAAAATTTACACTACATTGCTTTTATAACTATCGTCTAGAAAATAAAAGTTTAAACAACTTCATTATTTAAAATTTATTTTAAAAAAATCTTCTTCTGCACCTTTCAGTTTTTCTGCATTTTCTGCAACTTTTAAAGCATCTATCATTTCTTGAATATCTCCATTCATAAAATTGTCTAAATTATAAATAGATTTATTGATACGATGATCTGTAACACGACCTTGCGGATAGTTGTATGTTCTAATTTTTGCAGAACGATCTCCAGTAGATACTAAAGATTTACGTTGTGCTGAACGCTCAGAATGTTTTTTCTCGTATTCGATTCTCGTAAAGTTTCGTTCTTAATAATTGTAAAGCTTTCTTTCAAAGTGATTTTTATGTTGCGAACGTGCTTCTTGACATACAATTACAATACCAGAAGGTTTATGTGTAAGTTGAACTTTAGTCTCAACTTTATTTACATTTTGTCCTCCAGCTCCTGATGAACGAGCTGTTTGGTATTCCAAATCAGCAGGATTTATAACAACATCTACTTCTTCTGCTTCTGGTAAAACAGCTACTGTAATTGCTGATGTGTGAACACGACCTTGAGATTCTGTTTCAGGAACACGTTGCACACGATGAACTCCAGATTCATATTTCAAAGTACCAAACGGCATTTCCCCAAGACATCACCAATTCCTTGAAACCCTTTTTTCCTGATGCTTCAGAAGTATTCAGAACGTCATGTTCCCAAACCCTTTTTTGATTTAAAAAATACATCGAATAAATTCGATAAATATCTTCTACAAAAATTGCAGCTTCGTCTCCTCCAGTACCAGATCGTAACTCGACAATTACGTTTTTATCATCTTCTGATCTTTCGGAATCAACATGTATTTGATTTCTTCTAATTCTGGAATCTTGTGTTTTGCCTCATCTTTCTCGATTTTGGCTAATTCTACCATTTCTGCGTCAGAACCATCAGCAATGATTTCATTCGCTTCTTCTAGGGATATTGAGATATGATTCGTATTTTTTTTTGTTTCTCAACAAAATCTTTTAAATCAGAATATTCTTTATTTAATTTGGCATAACGAGCTCTGATTTTGAAATGATATCTGGTTGAATGATAAGATCTGCAACTTCATCAAATCTTTGTGGTTTTGCTCTTAATTATTAAATCCTGAATCTGCCATTTATTAATTTGGTTTGCAAAGATACTGGTTTTAAGAAAAATATAAAAAAAAAACCGATGAAAATTTCATCGGTTTCAATTATAATTTATTTTACTTTATTAATTATTTCTTAATTTTGAGTAAATGTATGTGCTCCATCAGAAACAGTAACTACATAAACCCCGAATTAAATCAGATACATTATAAGAATTAGCATTTGAGAATGATTTTACTTTACGTCCTGTTAAATCAGAAATTGTAACTTTTACTTTAGCAGCATCATAATTTTGAGCTAATTTCAATTCAAAAGAATCAGAAACTGGGTTTGGATATAATGATACTTTAGAAGTTGTAACATTACTTACAGCTAAACTAGCAGCTGTAACTTTACATCATCTATAGATAACCAATCCATATCTGTTACATCATGATGTCTGAAAGTTACAAAATACTTTTGACCTGCAAAAGATGAAATATCAACAGTCCTAGTCAATTGATTACCAGTTCCTGCATAAGTTTCACTAAAAGCAGCATCTTCTAAAACTACCTCATAAACATCAGTTAAAGTACTTACATAAACTGAATAATGCTCACTATTCCACAAAGGATTATTAGCTGCCGCTACTTTCCACTCTAAAGTTATATCACCTGATGCAGATTCTAAATCAATTAATGGAGAAGTTGCAGTATTATCTGGAGTTAAAGGAGCTACTTGCCATGATCTTGAAATTAAAGAAACCGGACTTGCAGGAATACCCAACTGATCTGGAACAAAATACATATCCCCAAAATTATAACCGTCTCCATCCATATCTTCAAAACCCAACCTACTGGTGGATTATCTACACTACTATCATTAAAATCTTCAAAAACACAACTTCTTGTGCATTTACAGATAAAAATGTTCCTAAAGCGAACAAAGAAAATAAAAGTTTTTTTTCATAATATATTTTTTATAAATATTGTTAATTATGCGACTAAGTTGTTAATTATATTTTAAAACAACAAAATATTTAAATAAAAATCACTTTAATATCTCAATTCTATCAATAATCCATTAGAATAATATCGAATTGGCATATCTGATAATTTTACACCTATATGTAATTTACATTCTTTGTTTACTTGATAATTTATTACGAACTCTTTAATTTCTTTATTTTTCGTTTGTTTGAAATTATCTTTAGAAATTTCTATTTGATTGACAATGTTGTATTGATAATCTTGTGTTTCGATCAAAAATATTTTTGTGTATTCTGAAGATAAACTATTCGTTGGGTTTTTATAATTGACTTTAATTTTTACTTCTTTTCCATTCTCAACCAAAAGTTCATTTTCTTCAAAATCAAACCAAAAATCATCTTCAATATTTATTGCATTCATTTTATTGATGTAATAATAATCATTCTTCCATCCTAAAATCGAATCATTGGTTTTTGACCATTTTGTGACGTAAACAAAATTTTGATGAGTTAATTTTCTATCAGTTTTCCATAAATCAAATTGTGATTTTCTATTTCCTAAAGTTCTAAACACAATTGCCTCTTGATCATTATAAAAACTAAATAAACTGGCTTCTTGATATTTCTCAAAAACCACTAACGAATCAATATTTTTTTGTCCCAAATTTTTAGCAACTACTTTATTATTGTATAAAAATGACGTTTGTGGAAATACAATTATCAAGCGTGCAACAAAAATTAAAAAAATATTAAACAAACCAATTCTAATAATTTGACTTGAATTTGTGTCTTGATAAAATTTATAAACAAAATAATTTGTGCAACAAAAGCAATCAATAACCATTGAATTTGTGGTTGATTCTTAAAACTCATCAATACAAAAAACAGAATCGGAAGAAAACTTAAATAATAAATCGACCGATCAAACAAATCTTTAGAATGAAAACGAAAAACTTTCTCCAAAATAAAAATGACAATCCCAAAGTTCCTAAAGTAAATCCACCCAAAATCAATATCAAGAAGTGATTCAACTTAAAAGTTGTCTGATTTCTTTCGACTAAATGATAATGCAATGTCACAAAATCGGATTATAAAGCCAAACAAAATGTGGAGAATAAAGTATTAAAGCAATTAAAACAGAAAGATAAAATATTTTTGCTTCAAGAAATAAATCAGATTTGGCAATAAAGTAAATAAGATAACTAAAAGTCCATGATATTTACTGTACATCAAACCAGTAATTGCAATTCCTAAAACAACAAATACATATTTTGATGACTGATTGTAAAATTTCTGTAAGCAAAAAAGATAAAAAAAAAAGTAAAAAATAACAAAGGTGAATCTGGCGTTGCAATGAAACCAAAAACTTGCAACATTACTGCACCAGAAAAAGCACAAAAAACCAAAACATCTCTGAAACTCGTTTTGGATTAGTAATCTTCCAAAAGAAAAAAGCAGAAAATGTTTGCAAAATTACTGTAAACAAGCGAACGCCTAATTCATCTGAAAAAAATATTCTACCTATTGCAATTAGCCAAGCAATAATTGGTGGATGATCAAAATAACCAAAGCGAGTTTTTTTGACCATAACCAATAATAAGCTTGTCATCAACCAAAGGTGTAAATTTTGCTTGTAAAAACTTAAAACGAAAACTATTTTTAAAAAAAAAATCGTAATTTAGAAATGTTCATATAAGTTAATTGACGCCAAAATTAGTCGTTAATAATAGCGGATAACTAAAAAACAGCACATATTTATATAAAATAACAAAAAATCATATTACAAATTCATAAAAAACCAACAATATTTCTATTTTTGTAAACTGAAAAACTAAAAAAATGAATCTTCACGAATATCAAGGAAAAGAAATTCTTAGTAAATATGGTGTAAAAGTGCAAAGAGGTAACGTTAACAACACCAGAAGAAGCTGTAGAAGCTGCTAAAACTTTAACTGAACAAACTGGAACAGGTTGGCATGTTGTTAAAGCTCAAGTACATGCTGGAGGACGTGGAAAAGGAGGAGGCGTTAAATTGGCTAAAAACTTAGATGAAGTTAAAGAAATTTCTAACAACATCATTGGGATGCAATTAGTAACTCCACAAATTCTGCAAAGGTAAAACTGTTCATCAAGTTTTGGTTGCGAAGACGTGTACTATCCTGGAAAACAGAAGTGAAGAATTTTATGTTTCTGTATTATTAGATCGTGCAAAAGGTAAAAATATGATTATGTATTCTACAGAAGGTGGAATGGATATCGAAACTGTTGCAGAGGAAACTCCAGACAAAATTTTTACAGAAGAAGGATCCAGCTGTTGGTTTAACAGGTTTCCAAGCTGCTAATATTGCTTTAATTTAGGGGGTTACAGGTAATCTTCAAAGAAATGGTAAAATTCATCCATTCTTTATATAAAGCTTATGTAGATATTGATGATCTTTATTCGAGATCAATCCAGTATTAAAAACATCTGATAATCGTTTTAGCAGTTGATGCAAAAAGGTTTAGATCATAATTCATTATTCCGTCACAAAGATTTAGCAGAATTACGTGATACAAGAGAAGAAGATGCTACAGAAGTTGAAGCTGGAGAAGCTGGTTTAAACTTTGTAAAATTAGATGGTAATGTAGGATGTATGGTTAATGGTGCTGGTTTAGCAATGGCTACTATGGACATTATTAAATTATCAGGTGGTAATCCTGCTAACTTCTTAGATGTTGGGGGTACTGCTGATGCTGAGCGTGTTGAAAAAGCTTTCCGTATTATCTTAAAAGATGAAAATGTAAAAGCTATCTTAGTTAACATTTTTGGAGGTATTGTTCGTTGTGATCGTGTTGCTCAAGGTATCTTAGATGCTTACAAAAATTTAGGTGATGCAATCAATGTTCCAATCATTGTACGTTTCAAGGAACTAATGCAGATATCGCTCGTCAAATGATTAACGATTCTGGATTAAAAGTTTATTCTGTTGATACATTACAAGATGCAGCTGATAAAGTATTTAAATTTTATAATATTATTGATATAATTTTAATAAATATTTAAGGGCTTTTGAATATTCAAAAGCCCTTCTTTTTGTATTTTTAACATTTGGATTTCAAAATATGAAACACGGCAAAATTATTTTAGGTTTAACTGGCGGAATTGGTTCGGGTAAAACTTCTGCTGCTAAATTCTTCGAAAATTAGGTATTCCTGTTTACAATGCAGATAATCGTGCAAAAATTTTGATGAATGAAAATAAAATCATCAAACAAAAATTAATTGATTTTTTTGGACAAGACGCCTATCATAATAATGAATTGAACAGAAAATTTATCGCTCAAGAAACTTTTAATAACAAAGAAAAATTACAAGTTTTGAATGGTATCGTTCATCCTGAAGTTTTTAAAGACAACGACGATTGGATCAAAAATCAAACTTCTAAATTGGTAATGAAAGAAGCCGCAATTATGATCGAAAGTGGATCTTATAAAGATTGTGACGAATTAATACTTGTTTCTGCTGAAGAATCAATTCGAATCAATCGAGTTTTAGAAAGAGACCAAACAACAAAAGAAGAAGTAAAAAAAAATTAATAATCAATTGAGTGAAGAAGAACGTAAAAAATACGCCAACTTCTTTATCAATAACAACAGTGATTTAGACCATCTGAAACAAGAAGTGAACAAAACACTTAAAGCTATTAAAGAAAAATACAACATCCTATAAATTCATGAAAAAGGATTTTACAAAATATTAATCGTTGTGATGAGTGTTGCCCTTATTGGGTTAATGATCATCCAGTTTTTGGTTAAAACTAACATTCAACTCGAGTAAAGAAAACTTCAACACCAGTGTTTATCAAGCAATGAACAATACGGTGGAAAAAATAAATAAGTATGAATTGGACACTTATTACAAACAATTCGAGAATGTTAAAAAATTTTTTTAAAGCTTCGAAGGACAAACCAGAAGTTGTTTCTCCCAAAAACCAAAAAAATTCTATTGGTGTAACTTATGTACTGTTTACACGTTATATTTTAGATAGAACCATGTTCCAAATTTTTTCTGGTCAATACAACGATAGCAAACCCCAAAGCAGATATTTACAAAAAAGAAAGTTTAATTAAGTTTCCCAAAAGGTTCGTCTGAAAAAAGGTATTTCTCCATTAAATCTAAATTTTGAGGAAGCTTTAAAAAAATTCGACTTACTCAATCAAACGTTTGGCAAGAATAGATCAGGTTCTAAACCAAAAAAAAAGAATTTCATAGAAATGTTAGATTCTATCTTCAAGAAAGAACTGAAACATAGAGGAATTCATGCAAATCCAAAATTTGGGGGATTCCAAAAAAAGATTCGTTGTTAACCAATGTACATTCGCAACTTTTAAAATTATCAGACCCCAAATTTTTTTCTTTCCCCAAGTTTTTACGATAAAGACGAACATCCTATTTTCTATTTCAATTGTTATTTTCCTCAACAAAGATTAACAATTTTAGGACCAGTTGTTCCGATTTTAGCTTTGACTTTCATCTTGACGTTGATTATCATTTCGGTATTTTCATTGGCAATTTATTATTTTCCCAAATGAAAAAAAAAATCTCTGAAATTAAAACAGATTTCAAAAACAATATGACGCACGAATTCAAGACACCAATTGCAACAATTAACATTGCATCTGATGCTTTGAAAAAAAAAAAAAGTCACACAAAGATCCAGAAAAAATAAAATATTACGAACCTCATCAAACAAGAGAACAAGCGCATGAACTCGCATGTAGAAATGGTTCTAAGAATGTAAAAACTCGAGCGAAATCAAATGGAAATGAATTTGCAAAATTAGAAATGGATACGATTGTAAAAAAAAGCTCTAGAACCCATAAGATTTATTGTATCTGAAAATTTGGACAATTTTTAACAATACGATGCAGAAAAAACAATAGTTGACGGAGATCCTTTTCATTTAAAAATATTATTATAAACATTTTAGATTCGCGTAAAAAATTCTATGGGGAAAACCGAAATTTTCATAAGAACTTCTAATGATGAAAATTATTATTACGAAAGGTTTAAAATAAAGGAATTGGAATGTCACCTAGCGTTTTGAAAAAAAAATTTGAACAATTTTACAGAGAAGAAACGGGGGAAGTACATAATGAAAAAGGGACGGTCTTGGATTGGCTTATGTAAAGAAAATTATAAATTGCATAATGGTACAGTTTGGGCAGAAAGCAAATTAGGAGAAGGAAGTACATTCTATGTTAAAAAAACCTTTAAAAAAATAACGATGAGCGAAAAAAAGAAATTGCTTTTAGTTGAGGACGACCCCAATTTTGGAAGCGTACTTAAAGACTTTTCTTTTGATAAATGACTTTGATGTTACTCACGCAATTGACGGTGAGGACGGATTAACAAAATTTAAAGAAGATGAATACGATTTATGTATTCTAGATGTCATGATGCCAAAAAGATGGTTTTACATTAGGTAAAGAAATTAAGCAACTTTTAAAAAGATCAACCAATCATTTTCTTAACTGCTAAAAACATGAGAGAAGATGTTCTTAATGGATATAAAATAGGTGCTGATGATTATGTATTAAAACCATTTGATTCTGAAGTTTTATTATATAAAATTAAGGCTGTTTTACAAAGAAATTCAGGAGAAGAAGAAAAATTTGAACAAGAAGATTTTAAAATTGGAAAATTCAATTTCAATGCAAAATTGAGACAATTGATTTTTGATGGTAAAAAATCAAAAACTTTCTCCTAAAAAAAAAAGAATTATTACGTCTATTGGCTATCTATAAAAATGACTTAATGCCTAAAAATAGCATTAACTCGTATTTGGCATGACGATAATTATTTCACTTCTCGTTCTATGGACGTATATATTGCCAAACTAAAAAGTATCTTAAAAAGGATCCAAACGTAGAAATTGGAAACATTCATGGTGAAGGTTTTCGTTTGTTGATTCAAGAAAAAATAACAATATTTAATATGCATAAAAAAGTCTGATTAAAATTTTTTTAACAGACTTTTTTTTTTTTTATAAAACCATTCATCTTCTAATCCATAAACTATTAACCCCCAACTAAGTCTTTCGGATAAATTAATGCAAACACCATGATAAAATGTAAAAATCTCCCCATAAATCGAGAGTTAATAAATCAAACATTCAACCCCAAATTTTGGTAAATAATTAAAAAAAAAAATAAACGCTTTTTCGTTGTAAAGATTCAAATCATCAACAATTCGATTAAAAAAATAAACTGATATTTTCTAAATTTGTTGATATTTTATTTAATGTTGGCCAATCGAAAATCATTCATACTTGGATAAAGATCTAAAATAGTTTCTAGTTTGTTCGCTAAATTGTCTATCCGATCAAAAAAAAAAATTCCCAAAAAAAAATATTTTTTTTTTTGTAAAAATTCTTTTTTAAAATAAAATTTCTTCTGCATCAAAAACATTAATATTCTTCAATTGATATTCGATTTCATACTGATTTAGAAAACTAATAATTTCTAAAAAAAAGGTTCAATTCAGTTTCAATTGAGTGTTTTTTTTTTAACTTATTCTGAATAATTCTTTTTTTGTTCAGATGCTCGATTTCTTTGTTGATCATTCATCAGCATAAAAAAAGCTAGAAAAATCTAACTTTATATATTAAGAATTCAATAATTTTTTCTGTTTCAGAAATTGCTTTTCCTTCAACTTTTCCTGCCCCAAATTTCTTAGAAGCTGCTCCCATAACTTTTCCCAAAATCTTTTTTTGGGATGTTGCTCCCCCCTTCTTCTAAAATTGCCTTCAATGCCGATTCTAATTCTTCTTGAGACAATTGAGTTGGTAAAAAGACTGAATAACTTCTGCTTGTTTCAATTCTTTTTCTTCCAATTCTGCTCTGTTATTTGCTCCAAATTGTTCTGCCGCTTCTTTTCTTTGTTTTACTAATTTTTGTAATAAAGCAATTTCTTTCTCTTCAGTTAATTCAAAATGATCTCCTGAGGTTTTTGCTAACAACAATTCAATTTTATCGCTCTTAGAGCTTCTAATGCTATCGTATTTTTCTCTTTCATGGCGTTTTCATCTGATCCATGATTTGTGTTTCAAATTTTTGGTTTATTTTTATTCTTTATAACAAAGGTAGGAATTTATCATAAATAAAAATACATGTTCTACAACACCAATCCTTAGATTTGTTTTCTAAACTATTTCTAATATACAATTCAAGAAAATATGATTATGAAACTTAAAAACTTAGTTTTTTTAATTTGTACTATTCTATTATTTACATTCACTTCTTGTGTATAACACCTGATTATTACCTCAGATCAGCTTTTATAGATAAAGAGTTAAAAATAGATCAAAATGCAAAATATACTTTAGTAAAAAACAATTTTGTAGGAAACGTCAATTTTCTTAGTTTACAAATCAATCAAGATTTTAGTCAATATTTTAAAAATATAAATTTTGAACAACAATTTCGTTTGAGAACTCTGGTTATGTTTTCGATTTAGATTCTGATCAATTAAAAAATCTAAAAGAAAAACAACTAGTGATTTTTTGATTTTAATTAAATTGATTACGATACCAAATCTTACTCAAAACAAAACGATTGAAATAAAGAAAATTTCTTCTAGCACAAACGAAAGAAAGTACAGTATCGTTTTAAATGTTTATGTCTAAATCAACAAAAAATGATTTATACCAACGAAGCGGCATCTATCTTAAAAAAAATACTTCTGATACTTTTTTCGGTTATACAGATCAAAAAACGCAATTATTAAAAACTTATCAAAAGGTTTATTCTCATTTTGAGAAGAATTTGACCAAATAAAAAAGCTTCATCCGAACGAGAATGAAGCCTTTTTGAATTAATAAGAATATAATATAGCGATTAATCTACATTATCGTGTAAAAAATTATTTGGTTTGATTTTCGAATCGGATCCTACAATAAAATCAGATGGTTTATTTTCTGCACGATCAGAAAGATTTAAACCTTGTCTTTTGTAAGCAGGAATCATTTCGTATTCATCAACTTGAGTTATTCAACGTATTTTTGAATTTAAAATTGAATTGTTTCAAACGATTTCTTCTTTCTTCGATTGTCGAATTTAATGACTCTGAAATTGGTTTCTGAAAATCTACCGTTGGCTCTGTAGAAACCTCACTTATTGTTTCTACAGCGTAACTGTTTGCGAAGAAAAAGGATTTGTTGCTGGTTGATCCTGATTCAGACTAAAAATTACTGTATTTGGTTCTTCTGAAACTGGCTTCACTGGTTCTGAAACTTGTCTGAACGTATTTTGTGGTTGCTCGTTATTAGAAGCTCCATAATTCTTATAAGAATTATTACTTGTATTATTGTTTGATTGAGTTGGCGATTCTGGTTTAATTTCTGATTTTAAACGAGGTTCAAACTCATCAATTTTAGTTGTTTCTCTTGGTTTTTCGTACGAAAAGTCATCTTCTTCTAATACAAACTTTTTAATTTCTGTATCATTAGATTCTACTTCATTTTTGGTTCTTCGTAAGAATTTTCTTGAGAAGTTTGATTTTCCTGAGAAGTATTTCTACCAAAATTCAAATCAAAACTCAATGGATTTACCTTTTTTTTGAATAGGTTCGTCTATTGATAATTTTTTTAGTAATTGGTTGATCATCTTCTAAAGCATGAATTATTTTTTTTTCTTCTTTTCCTGTATAAATCTGATCTTCCATTGGGAAACCAGTTGCTACAATGGTAATAAAATTTCTTCACCCAAATTAGGATCTTCGCCAATTCCCATGATGATATTTGCACTATGACCAGCTTCATTCTGAATAAAATCATTGATTACTCCAATTTCGTCCATCGTTAATTCATTGTCACCCAGACAACAACAACAATAGAACATTTTTAGCACCTGTAATCTTGTTATTATTCAATAATGGAGAATCTAAAGCAGACTGTATAGCTTCTTTGGCTTTGTTTTCACCTTTTGCTTTAGCAGAACCCATAATTGCTGTACCACTATTTGCCAATACAGTTTTGCATCACGTAAATCGATGTTGGTAGAATAGTGATGGTAATAACTTCTGCAATTCCTTTCGCAGCAGTCGATAAAACTTCATCAGCTTTAGCAAAACCACTCTTGTAACCTAAATTACCATATAATTCACGCAATTTATCGTTATTAATAACGATTAAAGAATCAACATTTCCACGTAATTTTCAATTCCACGTTCTGCTTGTTCCAACCTCATTTTACCTTCGAAGTAAAATGGCGCTGTTCAATACCTACTGTTAAAATCCCTAATTCTTTTGCGATTCCTGCAATAACCGGAGCAGCACCTGTACCAGTACCACCTCCCATTCCTGCAGTAATAAAAACCATTTTTGTATTCGTATCTAAAACAGCTTTGATCTGTTCCATACTTTCTAATGCAGCTTGTTCACCAACTTCTGGATTTGCACCTGCACCTAAACCTTCTGTAATTGCTTCTCCCAGTTGAATTCTAGTTGGGATTGAGCTATTGCTTAACGCTTGAGCATCTGTGTTGCAGACAACAAAATCTACACCTGTGATACCTTGCGAGAACATGTAATTAACGGCATTGCTACCTCCACCACCTACTCCAATTACTTTAATCGAAGAAGAACGTGTTTTGGTAAGTCGAATTCAACAATTCCTCCTGTAATATCGCTCATACTATTTCTTATTTATTCTTAATTCTTATTTATTCTTATTCTGTCTCGTTGATCATTTGGATAAACTTATCCGTCCATTTCTTGAAGATGTTATCTTTCTTCGGTGCGCGAGTTTCTTTTCCTTTACCGATTTCAGCGTCCAATTACCTCATCAATTTTATGAGTTTCTGCAACTTTCTTTTCTACAGATTCGTCTAAACTTATTGATGTTTTTAAATCCTTCTGCAGGAACTTCCATTTCTACGCTTCCTAAAATATTTTCACGTACTGGATTTTCGTAAATCTCTTTGATTGATTTATTCTCTAGTTCGTCCAGACCCTTCATCAATAAACCTACCGAAGTTGCATATTCTGGACCAGATAATTCATCTGATTTTGCACCAACAATGTGTTCATTAGAAAAACCAATACGAACATCCATACCAGTAATATATTCTGTTAATTGACGAATATGTTTCAATTTGAACCACCTCCTGTTAAAACAATACCAGCAATTAATTTTTTATTTTGATCTTCGCAACCATAATTTTTTAATTCCACATAAACCTGCTCGAAAATCTCTTGTACATGAGCATGAATAATTTGTGACAAACGCTTTAAGAGATTTCTTTTGCATCACGTCCTCTTAAACCTGGAATTGAAACAATTTCAGTTTCTTTATTTTCTCCTGGCCATGCTGAACCAAATTTTTCTTTTAACAATTCAGCTGCTCCAATAATTGAACAACCAACTTTTATATCTTCAGTAATGACATTTCCACCAAAAGGAATAACCGATGTATGACGAATCACTGTCTTTAAAAATTGCAATATCAGTTGTACCTCCACCTATATCAATTAATGCAACACCAGCTTCTTTTTCTTCCTCACTTAAAGCTGCACTAGAAGAAGCCAACGGCTCTAATGTAATGCTTGCCAATCTTAGGCCAGCACTTTTAACACAACGACCAATATTTTTGATAGAAGCAACCTGACCAACTACAACATGAAAATTAGCTTCAAGACGACTACCATACATCCCGATAGGCTCTCTAATTTCTCCTTCGTTATCTACCTTAAATTCCTGAGGAAGAACATGAATTATTTCTTCACCAGGTAACATAACCAATTTATAAACTTGATTGGTTAACAATTTCAAATCGTTGTCATCAATTACATCTTCAGAATTCGTTCTTGTAATGTAATCGCTATGTTGTAAACTACGAATGTGTTGTCCAGCAATACCTACAGTAACTTCTTCTATTTTTATACCAGATGAAGCTTCTGCCTGTGCAACAACTTCTTTTATAGAATTGATAGTTTGTGTAATGTTATTCACCACCTCTATGAACACCCAAACTAGGCGCTTGACCATATCCTAAAATTTCTATTTTTCCATTCTCATTTTTTCTACCGACAAGTGCTACAATTTTGGTAGTCCCGATGTCTAAGCCTACTGCGATCTTATTATTATTCATTTTCGTTTATTTTGGTTGCCACAACTTGATTTATAAATTTTATACTGATTTTCTTGTATTTTCTAAACCAACAAAATTGAGGTATTGATTATAGAAAAGCTTCAAATTATTCAGTTTTCTTTCGTAATTGTTAAGTGTGCCAAGCTCAATAACATAATTTCCTTTATTAACTATTAAATTAAATGATCTTTGACCAACTTTTTGTATTCCTATGATATGATTTTTCAACAAGTTATCCCTTAATAAATTGTATCATATCGCTAAATCCTGAAATTCATCCTTCTTTACATTCCCAGCAATCATCATTACTGGAGAATAAACCTTAGAAATGGCATACGTTCCCGTCCGTTTTATATAATATTCATCTTTTGCATTTTTACGCTCCGATTGGTTCCTTTTTTTGATTCTAAATAACATTCCCAGACAAATCTTTTGTTACTTGAACCGAATCTATGTACGGACTTTCGTTTACTTTTTTCTCCATTTCATAAACATCCAAATTACCAATTGGTGTTTTCATAATGGATTGATTTGGATCGTCTAATAAATCTTTGATCCCCACTATCATTCAAAAATAATTATTATTTTGATGTTCTATTTTTATATTGATCGCATTCGTTCTGCCCTGCATTTCTACGTACAGAAAATCAAAAAATCCTAAAAGAATTAGTCCCAAAATAACTTTTACTATTTTGAATTTAGTTTTCATTCAACCAGTTTTAATTGGTTTTACCAAAGTATCTTATTCCCTGCGCCAACAGTTAATAAGACATCAAATCTTTTGTTTTCAAAACATATAACACATTTTCTAAATGCACCAATTGTTTCTTTTCTATTTCTATTTTTCAATAACCAATCAGAGGTAATTCCTTCTATTGGTAATTCTCTTGCAGGATAAATATCCAAAACAAAGCTCATCTCCCTTTTTTTAAACTTTGTGCAAATTCATCTGCAAAATCTCTTGTTCTTGTAAAAAATGCGGCTGAAAAATAGTCAATAATTTTTTTTGGATACAATTCTCTAATCGAATCTATCCTGCATTCAATTCACGGATGATGCGCATAATCATCAATATAAATTTTGTCTTGAGGATAATCAAAACGATTAAACGACGTTTACTCCTTTAAAACTGAAACATCAACAATTACAACAGAATCCACTCCCATATAATCCTACGAAAGTGCTGCTAAAGCATTCTCCATATTATGACGACCTGGTAATTGAATCCCAATATTGGTAATTAATTTATCTGGTGTTTGCACATCAAACATGTAATGTCCTTTTCTATTCTTACATTTTTTGCTTGATAATCTGCATCTTCATCAACACCATAAGTTAATGCATTAGAAAAATCTAAACCTTTACGAACAAAGAGTTTTCTTCTACAATTGCGCAAAATCAAAAAGATTTCACAACCTCTTCTCGCTCACCATAAATATCTAAATGATCTGCATCTGTAGATGTAATGATGCTAATTTTGGGAAATCGTAAAAAGAACGATCGAATTCTCGCTTCTGCAACTGTAATTTCTCCCATTTGCAATGACATTTGAATCATAATTCTCCAAATCCCCCCCAAAAAAAGCAGTACTTTTAAATCAGCAAATTTTAGAATATGTCCCAAAATAGAAGATGTTGTTGTTTTTCCATGTGTTCCAGCAACTCCAATATTGTATGTATGTCTAGTAATTTCACCTAAAACTTCTGAACGTTTCCACTCTAAAACCATTATCTAAAAAATAATTAAGTTCTTGATGCGTTTTTGGTACAGCAGGTGTAAAAATCACCAAAGTATTTTCTGTATTTATTTCGTTCGGAATTAAATCAACAGAATCTTCAAAATGAATTTTGATTCCTTCTGCAATCAAATCATCTGTTAAATCTGTTTTCGTTTTATCATATCCAAAAACTTGTTTACCAGCTGATAGAAAATAACGCTCTAAAGCGCTCATCCCGATTCCTCCGGCACCAATAAAATAATAATATGTATAATCTAAAACGTTCATTTTATTTTAAATCCAAAACGATATCTACAATTTCTTTGTTGCATTAGGTTTCGCTAATTTTGAAATGTTAGCACCTAATATTTTTTTTTCTCAAAATCATTAGCTAAGGCAATTACTTCTTTTACCAATGTTTGTTTTGATTCTGAATCTTTTACCAAAACAGTGCATTAACTTTAACCAAAGCTTGCGCATTTTGGTCTGATGATCTTCTGCCGCGTTGGTAACGGAACCAAAATCCTGCTTTGCCAATCATTTCTAATTCTGATATCGCCATAGCCCCCCGGAGAAACAATAACATCTGCCGCTGCATAGCATCTTATATTATAAATAAACTCGGCCAAATGAATCATTGGGTAACGATCTCCCAACTTTTTTTGATGCTTTGAAATTAATTTCCCTGTTTCCCAAAATTTAAATTGGTTCCCATTGTGCAAACTCATCTTTTTCTAACCAAGAATTATTAATCATTCTAGAACCTTGACTTCCTCCAACACTTAAAACGGGGTTTTTGGATCTAAATCAAATTTTTGTATTGATGAATTTCTTTCTGGCAAATCGAGAAACATATTACACGATTTGGATTTCCTGTATGATGTACCTTTTCTGCCGGAAAATTAGAAACTTCTTGATAAGCTGTACAAACCGGTTTTTTCATCAACATTTTATTCTCACACCTGGAAAAAATTTTGTTCCTGTAAAACATAAGGAACATTATTTTTCCAGCAATCCATAACATTGGACCAGATGCATAACCACCAGTACCAATTGCAATATCCGAAAATCTTTGTTATTTTTTTTAGCAAGTGACAATGATTTTTATCAACGAAAGGAAATTTAGATTCGCCATCATATTGCTGATCAAAACCAGCAATTGGCAATCCTTTAATAGTATAACCAACTTTTGGCACTTTTTCCATTTCCATCCTTCCATCGCCCCACAAATAAAATAGCATTTGGCAAACGTCTTTTTATCTCGTCTGCAATTGCGATTGCTGGATAGATATGACCACCATACCTCCTCCGCTAATTAATATTTTAGGCGATGTCTTCAATGACTTCATCACTTACTAATTTTTTCTTGTTCTATTTCTTCTTTTGATTTAATCTTTGTACTAACACTAAGAATGATCCCAAAGAAATACATGTCATCCAAAAAGTTCCTCCGTAACTGATTAATGGCAAAGGTTGACCAGTTACGGGAAACAAATTTACAGCTACCGCCATATTGACGAAAGCTTGTATAATAATTGGCTACCAACGGCAAAAACCAACAGTGCCAAAAAATGTATGTATTTTAGATGCGATCATCAAATTCTATACAGAATCAATGTAAAATTCCGATTAAGAAAAACGCACCAAAAGCACCATATTCTTCTACAATAATTGCAAAAATAAAATCGGATGATGACTGAGGTAAAGTTTGTTTAAAAACACTTTTCCCTGGACCAGCCATTTCATCTAATCCTCTTGCTATCGCTGCTTTTGCTCTTAACTTGATAACCTTCTACTCCATCATCGTTCGCAAATTTGGTAATACTGACATCCAAGTATGAACGCGAGAATTTGGAACCCAAAACGGATAATGAAATGCGATGTAAACAAATATTCCAACCAAAGCTGCACCAACCAAAGCTATTAATAATAAATATTTGATTGGATAACCCCAATAAAAAAAAGCAAACCACACATACCTGCTAGCATAATTCGGTCGAACCATTGGACGGAAAAATTTAAAAACCAACTACAACAAAAATCGGTAAAAATAAAGGAACAATTGTTTCTTTAAATTTAAGTTCCTTCGTTCTTTTTTTTGGTTAAAAAACGTGCAACATAAATCAACAATGCTTGTGATGCTAACATAGACGGCTGAATACCAACCCCCCTAAACCAGGAATTTTTAAACCATCGGGAAGCATTTGCTCCTTCGATTGTAGAGCCTGTTAATAAGGTAATCAATAAAACTATTGACAAAATAATAACGGCTCCCAATGCCAACAATCCAAACCATCTATAATCCCTTTCTGTATTGCAAAAATGATTAACAAACCACCAATTAAAAAAGCTGCATGTTTGAAAATATGTGATGCAACTGTCCCAAGATCCTACCGTATATCCCAAAAGTTAGAACTTGCCGAATATACTGGTAAGAACAAAAAAAGGGGAAAACAAAATGATGAATGACCATAATGCTTTATCTCCTTTCGGGTATCTTTTCCGGGTTTTTGCATTTTTTATAATTCTTTGACTTTTTTTTTAAATTATTTCCTCTGTCTTCATAATTCTGAAACAAATCAAAACTCGCACAAGCAGGAGATAACAACACAACATCACCTTTACGACCAAACATATAAGCTGCTCTTACCCGCATCTTTCATAGAATCAGTTTTCCCAAAATCATTTTTCAACACCATCAAATGCGTTTGATTTTAGGGAAATTTTCCAAAACCTAAACAAACAATTGCTTTTACTTTCTTGCGAACAAATGGCATCAATTCCTCTAATCATTTCCTTTAAACGGTTCCACCAACAATCCAAATCACTGGTTTATTTCATACTCTCTAAAGCATAATAAGTTGCATTAACATTTGTTGCCTTACTATCGTTGATAAACCGATTCCACCAACCCAAAAACAGACTCTAAACGTGCTGAACCGATTTAAAATCAGATAAACTACGCTTAATGACATCTTTTCTAATCTTTAGAATATTTGCTGCAGTAGCTGCTGCTAAGGAATTAGACACATTATGTTTTCCCATTAATCCTAAATTAGAAGTTGGCATTTAAACCTCCATCTTTATCTTTTACTTCGAATACATTAGTTTGCAAAAGCTTTTTTTTTCTTTATCTTTCATAGAAAAAGGGTGCTTTTTTTAGCATTAATTTTTTTAAATTTGTTTACTAATTTTGTTTGTTTTTTCATCGTCTTGATTGTATATAAAATACCCCCTTGTGTTTGATATTCTGTGATTTTCCCGTTTTGAATGAGCATATTTATTAAAATCATAATCGTAACGATCTAAATGATCTGGTGTGATATTTAATAAAATAGCGGGTATAAGGTTTAAAACTCTTGATATCCCTCTAACTGAAAACTAC